>MCJB01051586.1:88020-129388 GCA_002018475.1 Nicotiana obtusifolia | reverse complement strand
TTTCTACATTTTTTGGGAAGAATACAGATTCTCTCATAGCCTTCACTTTCTCGGACTCTCTAATTTTCTCCTTTTTCTGCATTTTTTAAATTTAGACCTCAGATTTGAAAAGAACAAAAAAGGCAATAGAAAACACAAGAAAAACTAAAAAAAGAGAAGAGTCTCCTGAAATCACTTCATCTGGTTGTTTTCATCTTTTCTGGGTTTGAAATTCAGTCCATTTCAAATTTCTGCTATTTGCTGTTGTTGCCAAGCTGTATTTGAATTAAATTTCTTGCTGTACTTCTCAACATCAGAGATTTATTTTCTTCTGTTTATTCTGCTGTAAGCCAGGTATCGCTCTTGATCGAATAATGTAGATTTCAGTTTGCTTGAAGTTAATGTTAATTGTTTACTCTGTCCAATTTCAGTGTTGTGAATGTGTTTGATATTCATCAAAGTTATGTATTGTTTTGATCATTTTCGGAATGTAGCCATTGAGTTATGAGCTAAATTATTGTATGTATCATGTTAGAAAGTGATTAAAATCTATTTAATTGAAGTTGCCTGCGGATCAATTTGGAATTAATCATCTACACAATATAATCTTTTGCCATGGAGTTTATGTGTCGTTACCAATTAGAATTGGGGATTTTGATAGTCCATACTCAATAAGATGATTGTTCAAGCTGTAAAATTTTGTAGTAGTAACTGTTGGTTTTGCATGCCTACTAGAGGACCTCTATAAAGATACTGTTCGCACACTAGGTGGTGGTGACTACTCACATGGATCTAATTTAGGGGTCTGATTGCTCATTGACTCGGCTAAACCCATAGATAATTGGGCAAACAGAAAGAAATACCAGAGGTGTTTTGTGTACTCCAGTGCAGTGATGTCTGGAGTTGAAGCCAGAAAAAACTCTTATCTAGTCTAGTTATTATTGTTGTTCTATTTTCAAATCCATGTAGTCATTCATGAATTTTAATTAGAGTGAACTGAAACTATGATTCGGAACTTGTAACTCCATGATGCTACAAATTGACGCTATATTTTTAAGTTTTTTATAATTGTATATTTATCTTTTAAAGTACGCATTTATTATCCCTTATTTGTCATGGCCTGTGGCAATTATCGAAATATGTTTGGCAAGTTGAAGAAATGTTGTGTACACTTGGCTATTGGAGTTTTCCATTTATTTGGGCTCAATTTCAAGCCCATTTTCAGTATGATGATGCTTTCGAGAGAGGTTAGCACATCTGGGCTTCACCCCCAAGGCCCATATACTTGGCTCATTAGAGGTTCTGCGCCAATGCAATTGAGTCCATAATATCATCATAGGTATTAGCCCACGTTTGCATAATGAATTAGGCAGAAATTCTGTAATCATTTTCATCCAATCATCACTAGTGATTTATACGTGAATTTTCCCACAACTTGAAACCATAGATTGTGTCCCTCTATTAAATCGCGCCGTAGAGTAATCAATAACTAATCCCAATTAATTACAAACGATTTTAGGCGCATAAACCTTCTCCCATAACAGGAATAAAAACGTATAAACATTCGTAGGATGCTTTTAGGCGCGTTCTAAATATATCATCGTGATTATGTACACGTTCGCATGACATAATTATGATTCCAAAATTAAATCAAGGTACGGGTTCGCGCGACATTGGCCAAAAATTATCTTGATAACTAATTAAGTGTTATCAATTGTGTACATGTACGCGTGACATGATTTTTGGCACGTTAAATAAAGACAGATTTACACACATGTGATCCGTTTCAAAGATAAATCCATAACGCCTAAATTAGAAGCAGTAAAAGGTAAAATACACATAGGGTTAAAATACATAATTAACAATTAACTAAGCCAGGTATGATTAAAGCGATCGTGCTAAAACCACAGAATCTGGGAATACCTAATACCTTCTCCCAGGTTAATAGAATTCCTTACCCGGTCTTCTGTGTTCGCGGACCATAAATAGAGTCAATTTTCTCGATTTGGAATTTCAAAATAAATCAGTGATTTGAGACACCATAATAATTATTCCAAGTGACGACTCTAATTAAATTAATAATTAATGTTACTTTAATTGGAAAAACTCTCTATCCCTCGGGAAAAAGGAGGTGTGGCAATACTCTTAATCTTGATATAATTATTATTAGTTGTGTGTGTCATTTATTATTTTGATTTATTAAAAGGCGAGATTCTTTCGTGGGTCAATAAGCCTGGTAAATTGGACAATAATGATATACACTGGTGAAGTAATAATTAGTTGATAGAATCCATGTCTCGGCTTTTGAGATTGATGATACTCCTTTATGAAAGCTTATAAGTTTTTATGTGTAAACCCGATCGGTGAATTTTGTATCCGACACATGAAATAAGTTAAGCGAAAGTCTAAAAGAAGTAATCAATAAATTAAATTGTCAGTAATTTAATTTGATTGATTAGTATCTGAATCTTAACATGGAGAGTTGAATAAGGTTTTATGGAAGAATTTCAAAATTGAACTAAGGAGTGCAATAATGAATTTTTAGTGGAATAATTAGTAATTATTATGGTAGAAATCAATTTCAAAATTCAAAATTAATTCCATAATAAGAAGCCTTATTAATTAAATTCTGTGATCCCTATTGTGCCTAAATAATTGATATAAAGGAAACCTTTCCTTAGTGGAAGAAGAAAACCTAAAAAGTTTTCAAAAAGAGTTTTAACCTAAAAAACGTAGCTATATATACTCCATATAGGGTTGTTTTTGCACTGGTTCTTACACGTTTTTTCTTGAAATTTCGCCCACCCGAAATTCTCTCTTTCCGGATATTATTTGGGTAACACAGTAGAATACTGTGGGAGGTTATGCTAAGGTCGCGGTCTTCCTACTCTGGAATTGGAGACCGAGATTAATTTGCTTTGTTCACATTTCAAGAGGTAACTCATATAATCTTCATATGTGCTAATTGTTTAATTTACACGTGAATATGATACTAAAATTGCTTCCGCTGTGATATATAATCCAACAATTGGTATCAGAGCCTAATCACGTCTAATTAAATAATTAGGATAAATATGAAAAAGGGGCATCATGTTAATATGCAAGTTTTGAATTACATGCAAAGATTGTTTTTCTGTAAAACTGCACTGTTTTTTAGCATGAATATTTGTTCCCAGTATTGTGATTATTCTAAAAATCATGTAATATCTGCTCATTGTTGATGATATTTGATTAGAAAAATCTGAAAATTTCGTTAATCCGAGAAAAACGCAGAAGCTACTATTTGGCTGAATTTGCCAGAAAATCGGAGGTCAACATGTCGACGGACTCCGATTGACCTGAACTTTGGCAGGTCCATGCGAAATGGCCTAGTGATCAATACACATAGCTTTGCTTAAGCCGTTTTTCGGGCTTTCGGGGTCGTTTAGATGCTGTTTTGGGTGTTTTTATATTTTTCTGGAATTTTTTCAATTTTTTTTTAAAGTTGTTTTAATCCGGTGGTGGTAGGGATCGTTTCCTATGGACTCCAGGGTTAAATTCTGGTGATATAATGATTTTACACGTTGATTTAAGTCTTCTTCCATATCGGATAAACTCATTATAGATAATCACTAGGTTATACTAGTTGTTGATTATTTGTATTTACTCTCCATCTGAGTATGCATGTTGGTTCAATGAGACTCGTATATTGAGTGTTGATATTCACTTGAATTAAACTAACAGTTTACTCTCCATCTGAGTATGGCCTGTTTAAATTCATGAAGTGAATAATCTGTCATTACATATGTATGTTGCAAGAATAGCTTTTTCCCCATCGAAACTTGTTGTTCAAGGTGCATGGATTATACGTATGTAGTTTGTTTTGAATTTTAATATTCAATAATACATGAACGATTTTGATCTTTTTATTCAATTGTCTCTCAAACTAACAATGACTGCTTTCAATCCCCTTACTGCTATTCTTACTCAAAACAAACTTGAGGGTCCAAATTATGTTGATTGGAAACGAGACTTGGATATTGTCCTAATTACTGAAGAGTATAAATTTGTGCTCGATGAGGTGTGTCCAGAAAAACCTGGAGATGATGCTACCGATGATGAACATAAAGCTTACCAAAAATGGATTAAGGCTAATGAGATGGCGCGGTGGCATCTATGTCGAATATTCTGCAACATCAGAAATCAGCCTATGGAGTCTGCTTATGACATTCTGGAAAATCTCAAAGAGATTTTTGGAGATCAGAATCGTGCGGCTAAGCAGACTGCCATGAAAGCTCTTCTGAATACCAAAATGGTTGAAGGTTCATCTGTTAGGGACCATGTTCTGAAGATCATGAGTCTTCTGAATGAACTAGAGGTCCTTGGAGCTAAAATTGATAAGGATACGCAGGATGAAATGATCCTGCAGACTGCTTGACAATTTCAGCAGTTTCGCCTAAATTATAATATGAACAAAATGGATTTCTCACTTGCGAAATTGCTGAATGAGCTGCTGTCGGCGGAGAGTATTATCAAGCAACAAGCTCCTCCTATGGCATTGAATTTTGAGGCAGGTTCTCCTACTAAGCCGAGAGGCGTGCAGAAGAAAAAAAGGCTCAAAAACCCTCTATTGGTGGCGCAACTGTTGGTGTGGAAAAGGCTAAGGGCAAGTGTTATCACTGCAAGAAGCTTGGGCATCACAAAAAGCAATGTCCGGCTTATTTGGCCAAGCTGAACAATAAACCAGATGATATACATCTACTTGTCGTTGAAACTATTTTAGCTGATATTTCTACCATGTCATGGTGTGTAGATTCGGGAGCCACTAATCATGTCTACACTTATTTGCAGGGGTTTCAGGTAACGTGGCGGCTAAGTGGAGGAGAAATTAATGTTTATCAGGCAGATGGTTTGGCAGCCACAACTTTAGCATTAGGAAATATTAGTGTTTCATTTGGTAGTGATAGAATATTAGCTTTAAATGACACATTATATGTACCTTCCGCTAGAAGGAATTTAATTTCGGTTTCTAGCGCTATGAGAGATGGTTATGACATTAATTTTCATGATATTGATAAATATATTATTAGTCATAATAAATGTTATCTCTCTTCGGCTACATTGATAAATGGTCTTTTTATTGTTGATTCTATTCCTAAATCGTTACAATCTAAAGAACTGAATTATATTGATTTACCAAATAAGAGAAAATGCTCTTCTGAATTGAGTGAAACATATTTATGGCACTTGCATTTGGGTCATATATTCTAAACAGAATTTCAAGTTTGGTTAAGGATGGACCTTTAAGTTCATTAAAAGTGGAGGCACTACCAACTTGTAAATCTTGTTTAGAAGGAAAAATGACAAACGAAATTTTCCTTCAAAAGGAAATCGAGCAAGAGATAAATTAGAGTTAATTCATTCTGATTTGTATGGTCCAATGAATGTCCAAGCAAGAGGTGGTTTTGTATTTTGTGACTTTCACAGATGATTACTCAAAGTATGGATATATTTATTTGTTGCGTCGAAAGTCTGAATGTTTTGAAAAGTTCAAAGAATTTAAGACAGAGACTGAAATGCGACATAATAAATATATCAAGACATTATGATCTGACCGTGGTGGTGAGTACCTTTCTGCAGAATTTATTAGTTATTTATCAGAATATGGAATTACCTCTCAATTATCTGCACCCGGAACACCACAACAAAATGGTGTAGCTGAAAGAAGAATAGGACTCTTATGGAAATGGTTAGTCAATGATGAGTTATTCCAGTTTGCCTTCGTCCATTTAGGGACATGCCTTAGAAATAACAAATTATGTTCTATTTAGTTCTTTCAAAGTCAGTACCTTTGACTCCTACAGAATTGTGGATTGGGCACAAGCCTAGTCTGCGGCATATTCGAGTTTGGGGTTGTCCAGCACATGTACTAAAAGGGAAAACAGATAAATTGGAGGTGAGAATGGATGTATGTGAGTTTGTGGGTTATCCAAAAGGGATGAAAGGTGGTTTATTCTATTGTAAAGAAAAGAAGGTAATTATTAGCACAAATGCCAAGTTTCTTGAAGAGGACTATTTGATGAACCATGTTCCTAGAAGTAAACTTGTTTTACAGGAACTTAGCAACGGAATGGAAACTCAATCATCTGAAAAACAAAATGACCAGATGCAAACCCCGGAAGTCGATTTTGACATACCACTGCATTTATGATTATGAGATTTGGCAAATGGATATCAAGACACCTTTCCTTAATGGAAGTCTTGATGAGTACATCTATATGATGCAACCAGAGGTTTCGTGGAAAGTGGAAAGGAACACATGTTGTGTAAGCTTAAAAGGTCCATTTATGGACTGAAACAGGCATCTAGGGCATGGAACACTTGTTTTGACAAGGCGAACTTTTGGTTTTGATCAGTGTCTTAACGAGTCTTGTATATATAAGAAGTGGGATGGGGACAAAGTGGCGTTTTAATCTTACATGTAGATGACATATTGCTCATAGAAAATAATGTGGGCATGTTGGATTCAGTTAAACAGTGGTTGTCCACGAACTTCGATATGAAAGATTTGGGACAAGTGGCTCATATCCTTGGGATCAACCTCTTGCGAGATCGCAAGAAAAGGATATTAGGCTTATCCCAGACTCTTTATATTGATACAATAATCTCCAGGTCTAGCATGTATGATTTCAAGAAAGGATTTCTCCCTTTCAGGAATGAAATTTCTTTATCTAAAGATTAGTCTCCTAAAACTGATGAAGAGATAGAAAAGATGAAGGCGGTCCCCTAAGCATCTGCTATGGGGAGTCTGATGTATGCTATGTTATGTACTAGACTTGATATGTGCTTTGCAGTTGGCGTTGTTAGCAGATTCCAGTCTAATCCTAGGAGAGTGCATTGGACAGCGGTTAAGCATATAATCAAGTACCTGAAAAGGACTACGGATTATATGCTAATCTACCCTTTGGATGACCTTGTGCCTGTTGGGTATACTGATTCAGATTTCCAATTAGCTAGAGATTCTAAAAAGTCTACCTCACGAAATGTGTTTACTCTAGGAGGTGGATCCATAAGTTGGAGGAGCATCAAGCAAACTTGTGTTGCTGATTCCACCATGGAAGCCGAATATGTGGCAGCCTCTGAGGCAGCTAAAGAGGCGATTTGGCTCGGGAAATTCCTAAGAGAGTTGGTGTGGTTCCCTCGATTCAAGCACAAAAAATACTTTATTGTGATAATAGTAGTGTGATTGCAAATTCGAAGGAGCCACGAAGCCATAAAAGAGCAAAGCACATTGAGCGTAAAAATCATTTAATTCATGATATAGTGCATAGAGGGGATGCAGTAGTCATCAAGATTGAGTCGGAGTACAACTTGGTGGACCCGCTTACTTAGAGCTTGCCACAGAAGATTTTTGATAGGCCTGTAGATGGAATGGGTGTTAGAATTGTAGACGCATGGATATGAATCTAAGTGGGAGATTGTTAGGATATACTATAAACCATGCGTATTGTTATAGTATTCTTTATGGAATAATTATTTATTTATTTATTCAATTTAATAAAATTTTATTTTAAATAGTTCATGTATTTGTCTGTGTGTTCGTTGCTTCTATAGTAGATGATTTATTGTATAGAGTTTAGCTTATACACGAAAGATTAAATCATCGGTTCTTATAAGTCATAAAGTTTATGTTCACAATCTAATGATGGAATTGGACAAACCATCGGAATGGTTGTAGCACAAGATTAAATATAATTTATCTTGATTACGGTAATTGTTTAATTCGGACTTCTTGTGCTAGTAAATTTTGTATGTATTGAACGGATCAAGTAGAGATAAGTATTTTATACTAACTTAATAAAATAATTTCTTTAGTTCATTTAATGTACTTATACTCTTAATCTTGATATAATTATTATTAGTTGTGTGTGTCATTTATTGTTTTGATTTATTAAAAGGTGAGATTCTTTCGTGGGTCAATAAGCCTTATAAATTGGACAATAATGATATACATTAGCGAATTAATAATTAGCTGATAGAATTCATATCTCGGCTTTTGAGATTGATGATACTCCTTTATGAAAGCTCATATGTTTTCATGTGTAAACCCGGCTGGTGGATTTGTATTCGACACATGAAGTAAGTTAAGCGAAAGCCTAAATGAAGTAATCAATAAATTAAATTGTCAGTAATTTAATTTGATTGATTAGTATTTGAATCTTAACATATGGAGTTGAATAAGGTTTTATGGAAGAGTTTCGAAATTGAACTAAGGGTGCAATTATTAATTTTTAGTGGAACAATTCGTAATTTATTATGGTAGAAATTTATTTCGAAATTAATTCCATAGTAGGAAGCCTTATTAATTAAATTATGTGGTCTCTACTATACCTAAATAATAGAAAATAAGAAAATCCTTCCTTAGTGGAAGAAGAAAACCTAACAAGTTTTGGAAAGGGTTTTAACCTCAAAAAACGTGTCTATATATACTCCATATAGGGTTGGCCCTTTTTGCACTGGTTCTTATAATTTTTTCCTTGGAATTTCGCCCACCCGAAATTCTCTCTTTTCAGATATTATTTAGGTAACATAGTAGAAGACTGTGGGAGGTTTTGCTGAGGTCGCGGTCTTGCTACTCTAGAACTAGAGACCGAGATTAATCTGCTTTGTTCGCGCTTCAAAAGTTTAATATAGATATGTGATAATTATTTAATTTACACGTGAATATGATACTGAAATTGCTTCCACTGCGATACATAACCCAACACTTAATTCAGAAACGAGTTTAGAATTTTGATTAGTGTTGGGTAATTTTACAAATGATCATTTAACTTTTACTTTATCGCACTAAAGACATTAAATAATTTTTAGAATAAAAAAAGTCACTCAATTTTAACTACTAGAAATTCGCTAAAAATTATCCGGGAGCCACCGACCGCTTTCAGTCGGTCAAAAAACCGACCACTAAGCCGTCTCCACTAGATGGAATAGCCAATAGAATTATTTTATAATTTTTTAATTGTATACCGACCGAAATCAATCAGTAAAGTTTTGCGCCATTAACCGAAAAAAAAGATATTGATCGATAACATTCGGTAAACTGGTCAATTCTTTGACCGAAATGGTCATACTTGCTTAATCAATACCAGTTTTGCATAAATATGTATCATAGAAAGTCATATTACTCAACTTTTAGGTATTATCAAAAATATTTTATATGTTTGCTGCTAGTGACTTTTTATGATGTTTAGACAAACTTGAGTGACTCTTTAATAATAATAAAATAATTTATTGAATTTCATAACATTTAGGGTTTATTAACCTTTTCACAGAAAAATAATCTAATAAATGTAGTGTAATAAACTTAAAATTGAGTATCAGTCTATTATATTAACACAGAACCGGCGGATTTTAAATGAATGTTCATATTATATATACGTTAAATCTTTTGTTTATTTATATATAATAGGTCTCAAAAACAATAATAAATAAATTAGAGATTACCTAGTTATACTATATTATAAACTTGCCCCCTCTTACTATAGAGGTTTTAACTTAATTACAATTTAATATATAAATTATCAATTATATACAAATTAATTATAAATAAAAATTCCTTAATATTAGACAATTAATAGGGAATAACGAATACATTCTCTCTCTTCTATTTCTTCATTTATCTTCTCTCTTTCTCTACTCTTTTTCATATCCTTTATCTTTTTTTCTTCAGGGAATTTAACAATGGATTTCACATTATCGCTTGTCACCCGTAAACAAGCCATTGTTCACTAGCCGTGGACTCTCTACCATTGGCATCCATTAAAAACGTTTGAAGCATTAATTTCAAATTTGAAATTTTTAAAATTATTATTTGTTTGCATTAGGTATTATTGCAAATAATTAAAAATATTTTTTGAATTTTATATCTCAATTTTAAGGGTGTTTAGTGAAGACTAGAGTTGATTTTGGCTGGATTTTTAGATTTTCAGATTGTATTTTCAAATATTTATTAAAGTTATGTGAAAATTGTATGAAAATTATATTTAAGTTGTATGCTGTTGTATGCTATTGTAGCTGTATTACTTGTGTATGAATTATGTACCAAAGTTGTTAATAAGTTGTATAATGTATATGAATAGTTGTATGAAATTTATATTAAATTTATAAAAACTCTCTTTCACATAAAGTTATAAGTTGGTATTAAAATAATATTATAATTGTATTAATTTATATAAAATTATATTTTAGTTGTAGTTATATTATTTTTATATGAATATTGTATATGTATGTATATACATATATATATATATATAAAAAAATTTGTACGAAAATTATATATTATATGTATGCAAGTTATTTTTCTAGGACTATTAGTTGAACTCCTTAAATAAACACCTTTCACCCTTATTGTGTAACGACCGGACTAATCATTTTGAGCTCTTGTCATTTGACGATTTGAGGCCCTGAGTAGCTTCACTTCATGTTTATGACTTTTATGTGTGGTCAGAATTGAATTTTGGGAAGTTCGGAGTTGATTCGGAAGGAAAATTCTCAATTCGGAAGCTTTAAGTTGGAAGAGTTGACCAAGATTTATCTTTTGAGTAAACGACCTCGGAATCAGGATTTGAAGGTTCCAATAGGTTCGTATGATGATTTCGGACTTGGGAATATGTTCGGGTTGAGTATCGGGTGGTCTGGGAGCATTTTCGCGTGATAATAGGTTATAATCTCGTATTTTAGTCATTTATTTCACTTTACTTGTGTTTGAGCTTTAATGATAGTATTTTTCACTTATTATGTGTTTTATGCCTTGTAGGAGTGATTCCGAGCTATGTAGAGGTTATGGAATGAATTCGAGTGATTTGGAGCTTTGAAGTCTGAGTAAAAGCCCAAGGGATTAAGCCGACATCGTGTTCAGGGGTCGAGGACCAAATCTGTATATCAAAACACAATATTTGAGCCGTACTCTGAGAAATTTGCACTAGTGCGACGCAGGGTGCGAGGCATAGTGCGACGCTGCAGTGTATTTTTGTTGCCTGTTGAATTGATGAGCTCTCTAGATTTCCCCACTAATGCCCCACATGGTGCGTCGCCCCATGCGGCACGCCTGTGCAATATTTACAGATTAAATGTCCTATTTTGGCTAGGAAAAGGTGATTTCATTTGGGCCCGACCCTACTTGGTATAAATACATGGAAAAATATTCTTTTTTGGACTTTTGACACATATTCGACCTAAGAAGGCTAAGGAGGAGTAGGAAGAACACAAGCACAAGGATTTCATCATTCCTTCCTCACTCAAGACATTAGTCTAGATTGAATTTATATTTTCCTATCTTTTAATTATATTTGTGATGAATTGCTCCAAATCTATGGAGTAGTTCTCTTTAGGGTTTGATGGATTTGGTGTTTTGATGATTGTTTGTGGATTATAACTCTAGTTTTATGTATTGATGCGTTTTTGGATGATTTAATTGTTGCATCTATATTCACTTGTTCATGTAATCGAGAGAGGCATAACTTGTGATATCTTTGCATTATATTGTTGGTTGAGTTCATTAATTCTTCTTAATAATCGAAAGAGGCGAGTTGAATTATTGATTTAACCTAGTTAGGAGAATAATCGAAAGAGGTTTTCCTAAAGACCAATCCACTATGCATTCTTGCATATCTTCCCGTACTTAAATTGGTTCATCTTGTGAGGTTAAGACTTAATCGAGAGAGGAGTTTTTGCTGAACGTTTGAACTAATAATTGAGTGAATTCGAAAGACTCGCTTGAACATTAGAAGTGAATTATCTAGAGTTAGATCCCAGATAATTATCTTGCACCTATCCTATCAACCCTTATATTATCCCACTGATAACTTCCTTGCTTACCTTTGTTGCGATTGTCATTAGTCAACAACTTTAGACTCTTAGTTAATTTTAATTAGAAATCATATAAACCTCAATTGTTGATTCTCTTGAATAGTGATCAAACTAGAATCTACGAGAATACTATTTAATCCAATCTCTATGGATACGATATTATACTATACTATTCATTAGCGAGCATAATTTAAGTGTGTGTTTCGAGCTCGTCAAATTTTGGCACCGTTGTCGGGGATTGGCAATCAATAGTGTTTGAAATAGTTTGTAGTGCTAATTTAGGAATTTTTCATTTTATTTTATTTTATTTTTCTCTTTTTGCATTTGGCGTTCTTTGATTGTGCGCAGGTTACAGGTTGAGTTGGTGCATGACTCGAACTTCTGCGAAGGAAGTGCTACAGTACGAGCCAGAAATTGAAAAATAATTGCGACAGCTGAGAAAGGAAAGAAATCTCACCGAGAAGTTAGAAAAGGTTGGCAATCCTCAACCAAAGATATGGCTGAAAACGGTGAGGATAATGTAGATTTGGCTGTGAGAGAAGCAGCCCAACAAAGAGAACAATTGCAGGGGATGTTGAGGAAGCAGCTATTAGAGATGCACAGGTTATCTATGAAGAAGAGAGGGGTCTGAGAATTGCTCAAAATCAACCCTTGGGTGCAAACCAGTCCGAAAATATAGCTCCCATGCCTGGGAGACCACTTGGAGATTATGCTAGACCGATCTACAATCAAGGATTATCAAGTGTGAGACCACCACCAATTGCAGCAAACAATTTCGAGTTGAAGCAAGGTTTTCTTCAAACCCTTCAGAATTGTTGTGTCTTCAGAGGAAGCCAAATGAAGATCCAAATACACATATGATGGACTTCGAGGAGATTATGAACATCTTTCAATATAATGGTGTGTCACAAGATGTAGTGTATTTAAGGGCATTTCCCTTTACACTTAAAGATGATGCAAAGCAGTGGCTTCGAAGCTTACCCACGGGATCAATTAGAACTTGGAAGAAAATGACCAGAAAACTCCTTGATAAATATTTCTCCTCAACTAAAACGGACAAGTTTAGAAGGGAAATCCATAACTTCTGCCAGAAAGATATTGAAACTATTTTTGAAGCATAGGAGAGGTTTAAGGAAATTGTTCGAAAGTGTCAACATAGCGAAATTGAACTCTGGATGCAACTCCAGGACTTTTGGGATGGATTGACACCGGCCTCGCATAGAACATTGAGCAATACAGCTGGAGGCGCATTGATGAAGAAGACTCTAGAGGAGATAGTTACAATTCTTGATGAGTTATCTGAAGATGCCAATCAGTGTCCCTCTGAGAGTGCAGAAAGAAGAAGATCAACTGATGTTCACCAGGTTGATGCTAACACATCTGTGCAGGGTCAGCTTGATATTATGGCTAAAGAAATAAGGAAGCTAACCTTAGCCTCGATACAAAGTGAGCCTCATGCAGCTTGTGATATATGTGGAAGAGAACACCGTACTCATGAGTGTCAAGCCTGAGTTGAGGAAGTGAATGCTGTGGAAAATTACAATTTCAACGCAATGGGTCAGAGGCTCCCCGGTTTTTCATGGAGTTCATCTGGAGGTATTGCGAATGCTTGGCAAGAAAATACCTCTAGAACCCAGGGACAAGGAGCTCCAACATACCAAAATCAGCAGAGGTAGCAATTTCAGCCTCAACAGATCGTTCAGCCTGGTCTAGAAGATCTAATAAAGGCTTTCATTATCAAGACAGATGAGAGGTTGGACGCCCATGAAGCAGCTATCAAAGAATTGGGCACTGGTTTTCGGAACCTGGAGAGACAAGTGGGATAGATTGCAATAATATTATATGAGAGGGCCTACAGACACTCTCCCCGCTGACGCTTAAAAGAATCCTAAAGAAACAGTGAATGTTATAACACTGAGAAGTGGGAAAGTGTTGAAAAAGCCCACACTGATCCAAAACGATGTGAAACTTGAAAAAGAAAGTGGGGAGCAGCTGAAGAATGATGCTGATAAAAAGAAGATGGGCTGGATGAAAACTGAGAAAAAGAATAAGAAAGAAAAATCAAGAAGGGAGGAACGTGAGGAGAGCCAGTATATGCTTGCAGTACCTTCCCCCCCAAAGCAAAGTAGAGAAAAGTTGGACAAGCAGTTTGGAAGATTTCTGGATGTGCTAAAACAGGTTCATGTGAACTTACCATTCACAGAAGTTCTCTCACAAATGCCTGCCTATACCAAAATCTTGAAGGAGATCCTTACAAAGAAGAGGAAAATAGAGGAAACCTCGGTGGTGAAGCTCCCAGAGCATTGCAGCGCGATATTGCAAACAAACTCCCACAAAAGTGTGGAGATCTAGGGATTTATACTATACTTTGATCTTTAGGCTCTATTAATTTTGATAAGTCTTTATGTGATTCTGGTGCCTTAATTAACTTAATGCCTCTATCTATTTACAGGAAACTTCATAAGGAGATTGGAGATATAAGGCCGATACCAATATCTTTGCAGCTGGAGGCCAAAAGACTATAACACCCGAGGGCATAGTGGAAGATGTGTTAGTTCGGGTGGATAAGTTTGTATTTTCTATGGATTTTATAGTGGTGAATATGGAGGAAAACAAGGAGGCCCCCCTTATCTTAGGAAGACCATTCTTAGCAACGGGTAGAGCAATATTGGGTATACACGAGAAAAAACTCATGCTTAGAGTGGGTGAGGAGACTGTGACTTTCAAGATGGATGTAGAAAAATGGGCACAAAAGGAAAAACCAGTTGCGAGTGTTGAGTGGAAAGTGAAGGCTCAAAAGAAAAGGCTGTGGCAAGTGAGAAAAATAAGTGTGGGGTGTATCCCGAGAAGGTTGAGAAGAAGTTGTTTCCATGGATGTGCGCATTAGCTCGAAGGCGAGGAATGGGGCCCGACTTCGACTATACCCCGACTAGATATTCAGGAAAGTTTCCTTTACCTTATGCTTTTAATTGTGTGTCATGGGTACATGCCACAAATTAAAGTATGGGGTTGGGATATGTTGTGTTATATATGTATATTAGTTTTAGTTTTTGTTGTTTTAGTAGTAAGAGATAGAAAAAAAATTGAAAAAAAAAACACAAAAATTTTAAAATTTTTGATTTTTCTCGACGATGGATATCCTTCGACAGGTTTCTTGAGGGATTAAAGTCGAAAGAAAAAAGACAAAAAGATTTTCTCTTGTAGGTAGTGTATTAATTCCCCCTTAATTTTTCTTTGTGCCACGGTTCTTTTTCAAGGGTTTTGTTTGAACCTGGTGTAGTTAGTTTTATTTTTTATGAGTAGGAAACCTTGTGCTATGAATTGAATTGAAGGCAATATCTCTTGATTTTATTATACCTTGAGAATTGTGAGTACTTTAGTTGTGACGCTTAGGCACAGTTTGCGACTCTTGTATAAGTACCTTAAACTGTATGATCTTAACTTTGCTTAACTGCTTTGAGTAGAGTGTCTTGGTAGTCCAATCTTGAGTGAGTTATATGCCATGTGGGTGTGAGGTTTTGTGTTATTTGTGCATTGCATTTGATGTCTAGAACTTGCTCCCGTGTGTTTGCAAAGTAGAATAGTAGTTTTGTTCAGACTTGCAAGTGATTTAGCCATTTTTTTGTTAAGCCAGATACATGCTTTTACCCACCTAATTGTTATGTATCGTAGTTAACCCCTTTGAGCCTGTAATCCTGCTTCTTTGGCAACCACATTACAAGCCTTACCCATTTGTTTGAATTGACCATCTATTTGAACCATTTACCTCTCACGAGCACTTGAATTTGTTATGGACTTTGTAAAAGTTGAAGTGTGGGGTGGCTGGTTTGGCTTTTGAGTGGAACTAATAAAATAAGGAGAAAGGTGTATTGTATTAAAAAAAAAAAAGAGCCACTTGAATTTTTTTTTTAAAAAGGGAAAGACAAAATATTGTATTGTGGTGCAAAATGTTCCTTGATAGTGGTGACTCTGGATGTAATTGTGCTTAAAGAAGTAGGGTGTTAATGTATATTGATGTGAATGTGGAGTTATGGTTTAACCTAAGTGTGGGATTTTGAACAATGAATTATATGTATTAAAGTTCTTAGGGAAGTGTAGTTACTCTTATATCTAAATGTATTCTGCCAATCCCGCAGCCTACATTACAACCAATTAAAGTCCTATGTCTGAATGAGCTCGATTAGTGGAGTAGTACACTATGGGAAAGCCTATGGTACGTCTTTTGTGGAATATGAATGTTGTTTCTGAGAGTGAGCGGATTCTTTCTAT
Source organism: Nicotiana obtusifolia (assembly GCA_002018475.1). Lineage (NCBI taxonomy): Eukaryota > Viridiplantae > Streptophyta > Magnoliopsida > Solanales > Solanaceae > Nicotiana > Nicotiana obtusifolia. The sequence continues at coordinate 113,293 of MCJB01051586.1, read as the reverse complement.
CTTGAGTTCCTAATTATTCTTAATTTCTATTGTGTGTGGAAACTCTCTATTGGGTTGTGAGGGCACTTGATTAATGAAGGAAAAGTGATGTCGTTGACCTCTGTGTTAGAGTAAGTGAGCGAGTTATAAATAATGTGTGGTGCTTTTGAGTCAAATCTTGAGGCTAGGATGTTATGGTATTGTGCTTAATCTATTTTAAATATTCTTGGTGTGATGAGCTATGAGAGTTGTTGAAAAAGGTCGCGTCTATGTGAAGTGTAGTTTGATTGCTCGAGGACGAGCAATGGTTTAAGTGTGGGGTGTTGATGGTAGGCTATAATCTTGTATTTTAGTCGCTTATTGCCCTCTAATTAACTGCACTTTACTTGTGTTTGAGCTTTAATCGATAGTATTTTGCACTTATTGTGTGTTTTATGCCTTGTAGGAGTGATTCCAAGCTATGTAGATGTTATGGAATGAATTCGACCTATTTGGAGCTTTGAAGTCTGAGTAAAAGCCCAAGGTATTAAGCCAGGATCATGTTCGGGGGTTGAGGACCAAGTCTAAACATCAAAATGCAAGATTTGAGTCGTACTCTGAGAAATTTGCACTAGTGCGACCACAGTGTGCAACGCATAGTGCGACGCAACAGTGTATTTTTGTTTCTTGTTGAATTGTGGAGCTCTATGGATATCCCCACTAACGCCCTGCATGGCGCGTCGCCCCATGTGGCGCGCTTGTGTAATATTTACAGAGTAAATGTCCTATTTCGGCTAGGAAAAGGTGATTTCGTTTGGGCCCGACCCTACTTGGTATAAATACATGGAAAAACGTTATTTTCTGGACTTTTGACACATATTTGACCTAAGGAGGCTAAGGAGGAGTTGGAAGAACACAAGCACAAGGATTTCATCATTCCTTCCTCACTGAAGACACGAGTTTGGATTGAATTTTTTTTCCTATCTTTTAATTATATTTGTGATGAATTACTCCATATCTATGGAATAGTTCTCTTTTGGGTTTGATGGATTTGGTGTTTTGATGATTGTTTGTGAATTATAACTCTAGTTTTATGTCTTGAAGCGTTTTTGGATGATTTAATTGTTGCATCTATATTCACTTGTTCATATAATCGAGAGAGGCATAACTTGTGATATCTTTGCATTATATTATTGGTTGAGTTCATTAATTCTTCATAGTAATCGAAAGAGGCTAGTTGAATTATTGATTAAACCTAGTTAGGAGAATAATCGAAAGAGGTTTTCCTAAAGACCAATTCACTAAGCACTCTTGAATATCTTCACGTGCTTAAATTGGTTCATCTTGTGAGGTTAAGATTTAATCGAGAGAGGAATTTTGCTGAATGTTTCAACTAATAATTGAGTGAATTCGAAAGACTCACTTGAACATTAGAAGTGAATTATCTAGAGTTAGATCCCAAATGATTATCTTGCATCTATCCTATCAACCTCTATTTTCTCCTACTGATAGCTTCCTTGCTTACCTTTGTTGCGATTTTCATTAGTCAATAGCTTTAGATTATTAGTTAATTTTAGTTAGAAATTATATAAAACTCAATTGTTGATTCTCTAGAATAGCGATCAAGCTATAAACTACGAGAATACTGTTTAAATTCAATCCCTGTGGATACGATATTATACTATACTATATTTGATTATCGAGCATAATTTAAGTGTGTGTTTCGAGCTCGTCACATCACTCATTGAAAATTTGGCATTTTGAAGGTCTTAGAATTTTCTAAGTTTGAGTTGAAGTGTACTTTAATGTTATTGATGTTTGTTTGGGATTTAGACCACTGGAATAGGTTCGTATTGTGATTTATGACTTGTGTGTAGAATTTGGTGTCATTCTGAGGTGTCTAAGTATGTTTCGATGCGTTCGGAGTTGGATAAAACGAGTTCGAAGCTTAGAAGTTGATTAATGAAGTTTTGAGGCGCAATTCTTGATGGTGTTGTTTTATGTGTTCCGAGGCTTCGAATAAGTCCGTAATATGTTTATGGACTTGTTGGTGCAATTAAATGGGGCCTAGGGTAGCTCAGGTGTGTTTCTACCCACCCGGAGCATGTTTGAACTTGGCTGAAATTACTGGTGTGCTGGTGTGCTTCGCGATCGCCAAGGTAGTCCTGCGATCACGAAGAAGGCTGATGAAGGGCCCGTGTTTTTCTCTTCGGAATGCAAGGACGCTCACATGAACGCGAAAAAGGACCTGGTCCTACTTCTCGAACGTGTAGGCCAGATCACGAATAGGAAGAAGGCTGTGAGGGGGATGGTTGTGAGTAGAAGGCCTTTGCAAACGCGAGGTGTGGAACGCGAACGCGAAGGGTAGCTGAGCATTGCGAACGCGATCACGAGGTCACGAACGGGAAGGGTAGCTGGGCATCTCGGATGAGTCCTTCGCGATCACGAGGATTTTAACGCGATCGCGAAGAAGAGCAGGCCTGGGCAGATTTGATTTTTATACAAGATTTGGCCCTTTTTCTTTCATTTTCACTTGGTTGGCCATTTTTTGAGCTCTTGAAGGGGAGCTTTTGTCACGACCTAACCCGGAGAGCCGCGACTGGCACCGGACCCTACTCAACGGGCACAGCGTACCCTTCATCTAACTTTCCTTATTATCTATAAGACTTGACATACACATACAATCTCAAACAATAATCATAGTGAAGTGGAACATCATACCATGACATAAACATACTTATATACATACTGTGGCCAACAAGGCTGCAATGCAAAACTATACAACAAAATACATACGTTTGCCGACAAGGCATTTTCAACTGTACATAAGCCCATCCATTGTCTATTGTCTATACATGTCTATGAGCCTCTACAAGAACATACATAATGTAACCTGTGTCGGAACAGGGCCCCGGCATGCCCAAAATGCCTATACGAAATGCATACCAAGGCTATAGCAAGTCCGAAGGATGAATCTTGCCAATATCTGCTGAACTGGATAGCCTACTGCGGTGGGGGAGCTCCGTCTATCAGTCTATCAGGACATACAGCACGACATGCAGCGTCTACAAATAAAAAGACGTCAGTATGGATGAGGTACTGAGTATGTAAGACGGGAAAACATAATATAAGAGCAATAATATAAGTCAGGATAAGAAACATATAACCTGTACCATCTGAACGCCTCTGAGGGCGACTAGCCATGACATGCTTAACGTGCTTATGCATATACATATAACCTTTCTAAAATCATCATATACATATACATTATCATTATCATCATCTTATACATAACCTCTGTGGCCTTATCATTATCATATACATTTACATATGCCTCTGTGGGCTTTATTGTTATCATATACATTTACATACGCCTCTGTGGGCTTTATCGTTATCATATACGTACGCCTCTGGGGGCTCATCATTATCTTTATCATACCCAACTGATCAGTGGTTGCACAATAAGTGCCATACCCGGCCGACAATAGCACGGCTCGATAAAGTAAACTAGATACACATGTATATAATGCATGATCAACTCAGGAAAATACATTCTAAGCCTTTTGGAGTGACATACAACTGCTATCCTCTGTACACGTAATTAAGACTAACTCTTTATCATGAACCTTATAAAACTCAGGAAATACCAACAACATTGATATCATAGGAACAAGCGCAATCATTCCATAATAGGGAAATAATATAAGCAACCCTAGCTTCTAAGAATAGAGTATTCTTTTGGGGCTCGTTCATTGCATTGTATTCAATAGGAGTCGTGCAAAAGAAATAACGGTATACTCTTACATACCTGGTATTTACTGCACCAGTTCTCAAGCTACGCAATTGTTACAATTCCTTAGTCTACAAATAAAGAACAATTCAACCGTTACTCTCTAAGCGTCATAGCTATCATTAATTACAATCCCCTAAATTCGTATGGTGCTTCTCCACACCCTTATTCTTCTAAAACTTCACAAATATAGTAATAACACATGCAGCTCAACAACAACCCAAATTAATCATAACCCAGTCCATTATCACTCGTTAACTTGAACTCATGGTTTCCAATCACCATCCCATGAGTTCTTACGTGCATAAAACAACATACCATGAATTCCCAAGAGAAAGATTGCATGAAAGGGAGTAATAACTTACCTTGCATGTGGATTATCTAGCCTTCTTCCTTGATTCTTCGATTCTTAGGTCTCACTCCCACTTAGGGCTTAAAAGAAGGAGAAATCAGTTAGGGCTTCTCCTTAGTTTCTTCAATCTCTAGCTTTTACTCTCAATTTAGAACTTGGAAAAGAGAAATTTGATTAGGGTTCATGGGGTTCTTTGAGAAAAGGGTCGTGGGGCTTAGTTTCTGTTGGGGAGGTCTGAAAATAGCTCCCTTGACCGACCCTGGAGCCCTTTTATACTAGCCCTTTAATTTGGCAAATAAATAATACAAGTGTCTGACGCCTGTCAAATATGCTATAGCATTCTTCGTCGCATAATCAACAATGCTATAACATTCTGGCAGCATTTTTGACATTGATTTTTGGCCCAGAAATCTGTTGCACTTTGCTATAGCATTCTTCGTCGCATAATCAACAATGATATAGCATTCTAGCAGCATTTCTGACGTTGATTTTGGCCCAGAAATCTGTAACACTTTGCTATAGCGTTCTTCGTCGCATAATCAACAATGCTATAGTATTCTGGCAGCATTTTTGACATTGATTTTTGGCCCAGAAATCTGTTGCACTTTGCTATAGCATTCTTTGTCGCATAATCAACGATGCTATAGCATTCTGGCAGCATTTCTGACATTGATTTTGGCCCAGAAATCTGTTACACTTTGCTATAGCATTCTTCATCGCATAATCAACAATGCTATAGCATTCTGGCAGCATTTTTGACATTGATTTTTGGCCCAGAAATCTGTTACACTTTGCTATAGCATTCTTCGTCGCGTAATCAACAATGCTATAGCATTCTGGCAGCATTTTTGACATTGACTTTTTTTTTTTTTGAACTCTTTTTCGGTTCTTAGGCTCTATACATATAGACTATCTTACGACGTGGTCTAACGTACGAAATTACAGATTGTAACAGCTTTTCATCATCTATTATGATGTATATTATACCCACTTGTTGTAAGGTAAATACATGGATTATATATGGATTTAAACATGAAATTTTGTAGAAATTGTAAGATTTGGAAGAAAACCTAGAATTTGGTATTTTTAGATTTTGACCACGAAATTGGGAATGAAATTAATAATAAATAAAATATTTGTGTTCGTGGTGCTATAGATAATATTTATCTTCGAAATTTTTTCGAAATCCAGGCACGTGGGTCTGAGGTTTGACTTTCTTGACTTTTCGAGCGGTGTTGGGTATAGTTATAAATTGATTAATTATAAGCATTGGAGTATATTTTTATTGATTTGCATATTGTTTAACTGGTTTCGGATCGACGGGCATCAGCTTGAGGTGTTAGAGAGGCGTTGGAGTTGGTTATGGAACTTCGAAGCAACGTAAGTCTCCTGTCTAACCTTGTGAGGGAGAATTTATCCCGTAGGTGTTATATTTATTATGTGCTACATGTTGTGGGAGCTAGGCAAGTATGAGGTGACGAGTGTCTGTGCGTATGTTATGCTTTAATTGTACTATTTGAGTTATTCTTACCTATTTAATTGCTTTAATTCGCATTATGACCTGAGACTAGACTCGTATTGAGTAATGGACTCGCTATTTTAGATATTTGATGAGCTACTTGATTAGCCATAGAAATTATACTTCTCTTACAGATTTCTCTCGCGTTGTCCGTATTCATCAGAAAGTTTCTCTTTAATTCCATAACTCAGACATATATTCGTGAGTGGGATCAAGCACCCGTAAAAGCTTCATGCTCTTATGGGATCGGGACGTTCACCGAGGCAGGATAGTGTAACACACTCTTATGAGATTAGGTTGTTCCCCTCGGCAGTATCATATATTATATTCTTTAGAAATTCCTAGTGGATGTTCATTATTTTATTATTTCACATTATTATTATCACTTCACTTTATGATTTATTTATATTCGGAAATTGGTAAAGAAAAGTATAGATTTCTATGAGTGCTAGATTATATTCTATTTATTTAAAGGAATTCGGGATTATAAAAATTTAAAAATGGATAGTTAAGTGGGGGTTCACGCGTTGACTTGCCTAGAATATAGTTGGGTACCATCACGACCTATTATTAGATTTGGGTCGTGACAGCTTGGTATTAGAGCACTAGGTTCACTTAGGTCTCACAAATCATGAGCAAGTCTAGTAGAGTCTTACTGATCGGTTCGGAGACGTCTTTACTTATTTTCGAGAGGCGACATGGCTGTTTGGAGAACTTCCCTTCCTTGATTCCTCTTTGTTCGATTTGATTTCGTTAAAGCTTATGCCTTCGGTTCCTTCCTACCCATTCGTACGTGACGTCTGGCATTTGTTATCAGTTGAGCACCGACGAGTTGTGAAGATGCTATAGATGCGGTGTAGGATGCTTTTCCCTACGAATGCGGGCGGACTATTATCGCCGCCTTGTGGAGGAATATTCTGTCATTTCAGTCCAGTGTTGGTGTTGCCTACGATCGAGATTTGATATTTTTGAATTTGGTGGTGTAATTATTGTGGTGTCATCGTCCTTGATTGAATGCATTGAGGCTCATCGACATGTTGGCCTTCATATGTTTGCCTCTGGACACGGTGTTGTGAGATGGAACGTACGAGAAAGTTATCAGAGATGGATGTGCGTTGTGATTTTAGGATCGAATATGCGTTCCCAATGTTGATGGTTTGAGGGAGATGATCCGTGAGGTGGTCTATGTGCTTAGAAATTTTAAATGTGACTAGAAGGGCTTGATTGGAATGTAGGAAAATATGAGTATTCGATTATTGTTTTAGATGAAATATGACTTCGAGTTTCAAACACATTGTTGGACCATCAGGTGATGTTAATGAATGAAAGGATTCTTACGGCTGCCGGATCAGTGTGGACTCCCAGGGAGATTAATTGATTTCATGATTGATGTAACTATAGCAATGACCTTGGAGGAGGTCGATATGAGGTTACACAGGTGGGCTATCTCCTATGAGCAGGTTAGCTGTTGCGTGGTTTTGAGGAGGTTCCTACAAAGAGTTCTACTTTTTGCTCAATGTGGGATGCATGTATCGCGATGTGAGTTTGGGTCGCTTGAAGAAGATGGTATGACCCCTAGGAGGTTGAGCATGCTATGGTGGTTGATAATTTTGGATGTGTTATGATTGGTGCAACAAGAGCTTGCGAGAAGTTAGCCGAGTAACAGTGTGGGATCATGGTAACTGGGAAGAAGAAGTCGTTGTGGAGTTTGGATCTATATGATTGTAGCGTAAAGCTAAATGGGGGAGCCCACCATCTACGATTGGGTCACGTGGTTGTGTTCCTGTGCAATTTTTGATCATCGGTACACTGGTGGATCAGTTGTGACTAAGGAAGAGAACATCACGGGTAATTCGAGCAAGGGATTTTATGGGTGTGTGCTATACTTTTGCCTTATCAGTTTATGTGAAGGTTAGGGAAAGACTCAGATTTGTTATTTCTTTGAGAGTGTGATGTACAAGGGAACTGATTCTTTCGATTGCTTCTTTGGAGCGTTCATGTGCTAACGGAGCACTAGTTGTCTGGTTATATAATCGGGACTGGATTAGAGTGGGCGACTCGCAATAATGGTACTAGTGGATTCAAAATTTAAGGTGTGGTGCTTAAGGATTTTCAGGCTCATTATGTGGCTGCGGATTTGGGTTTTGCGGCAGAGTGTGAAGGGTACTTGGAGAATTTCTATGTTATCATCGGGTTTGCAGTGCAGTATTAGGAAGATGGAAAGGGAACAACTTCAAATTCGTAGAAGATCTTTCAGAATAGGTGTGTCAGTTGGAGATACTATTGAGTGCATGAGGAGGGTAAGATGGCTTATGTGTATTAAGACGATGTGTTCTCGTGATTTGGGTCACTTGGGATAAGTGTTGCTTAAGGTCCGTTAAGTGTTTGAATAGAATTATTGTTTCGAAGGCAAGTCAAGAGTAAATTGAAAAGAGTTGAGTTAGTTAGTAATGATTTTGAATCAGCAGGACTGTGGAAATGATTAGTTCCTTCGGTGTGGTAAGGCTATACAAGTGATTCGTGGTTGTACGTGCGAGTATGAAAGCCGCCGTGATTCGATTGATTTGGAGGTATTTGATTCTAATGGCTTGGTTATGTGTGAATGGATCCCGGAAGAGTTATGGCGGTTTAGACCATGACTTGAGGTTTGCATTTTCTGCGGTTATGGGAAGTTGGTTATGGGTGGCGATTCTTCTTCTGAAATGATTTAAGTGCACGGTTACGAGCCAATGAAGTGTTCACTCTACCGATGGTTTAGGATTGTAACAATCCAATCGGTCGTTTTGAATGTTATAGTCCCATCCACTTTTACTACTTATTTTATGCTCAATTGTCATTATGTGACTTGCCGGGGTAGTGGGTTCAGTTCTGGGGATGTTACGGAATAAGTTGAGACACTTAGTCTCAAGGTTGGAAGCTTAAGTTGAAAAGGTTGACCGGATGTTGACTTATGTGTAAACGGCTCCGAAATGGAGTTTTGATGGTTTCGATAGCTCCATAGGGTGATTTTGGACTTAGGAGTGTATCAGATAGTGATTTGGAGGTCCATAGTGGAATTTGGCTTGAAATGGCGAAAGTTAAAAAATTAGAAGTTTGAAAAGTTGAGAAGTTTGATCGAGAGTAGACTTTGGGCTTGTCGGGCTCGATTTTGTATTTGGAAGTCGGAATAGGTCCAGTATATCAATTATGACTTGTGTGCAAAATTTTAGCTTAATCAGAGTTGATTTGATTAGTTTCATCATCGAATGTAGAAGTTAGAAATTCATAAGTTCATTAGGCTTGAATTGGGGTGCGATTCGTATTTTGATGTTGTTTAATGTGATTTGAAGCCTCGACTATGTTCGTATCGTGTTTTAGGACTTGTTGGTATATTTGGTTAAGGTCTGGGGGGCGTTGGGTGGACTTCGGATGGTTAACGGATCGAATTTAGAAGTTAAAGCATGGCTGAGCAGACCTGCACTGGTGTGATCGCACCTGGGAAGGTCGTGGTCACAGGTGCATGTATGGCATCGCTGAAGCGGCCTGGAAGGAAGTGGGCAGTGGTCGCAGGTGCGAGGTTATTTTCTGCACCTGCAAGTTCGCAAATGTAGCGCATTGGGCGCAGATGCCGAAGTTCAGTGAGGAGGCTGTGGAACACAGGTGCAGAGGAAGTTCCGCAGATGCGAGCCGTAGATGCGGACTCGCATCTGCGCATGTTTTATCGCAGAAGTGAAGGTAGGGGCCTTCAGGGAAACTGCAGAAGCGGAGGATTTGGCGCACCTGCGAGACCACAGAAGAGGTTAACTGGGTTGCAGGTGCGAAAGCACTAGCAGATTATATTTCGAAGGGTTTCCGAGATTCTATCATTTTTGGACTTTGCAAACTCGGATTAAGGTGATGTTTGAGAGGGATTTCGAGGAGTTTCTTGAGGTAAGTCACTCGTGATCATTTTTATGCAATTATATTGTTTACCCATTGAATTTCCCACCTAGTTTGTGTTTTTTTGAGGTGGAATTTTGGGAGTTTTGGGCTAGGGGTTGGAGAGTTAAATTTGGAGATTTGAGTGACAATGCGGTGTCGAAATTTGGTACATTTGGTATGGTTTGAACCGTGGTTATATGGGCATTCGGACTTTGTAATTTTTATTGGATCAAAGACGTGGGCCCGGGGTTGACCTTTGAGTTGACTTTTTGACTTTTGATTAAGAACTTAGCATTTTCATATGGAATTGACTCCTATAGCTTGAGTTGATTGTATCGAATTGTTTGTGGCTAGATTCGAGGCGTTCGGAGGCCGATTCGCGAGGCAAGGGCTTGTTGGAGTAAAGATTTACACGGTTTGAGGTAAGTAACACTTCTAAACTTGGTTTTGAGGGTATGAATCCCTGAAATTTATGCGCTATATGATTGGTGTTGAGGTGAAGCGCATGCTAGGTGACGGGTGTGTGGGTGTGCACTGTAGTAAATGTAATTCAGTTGATTTCGTGGAACTACATAGTTATCTTACCTGAATATTATTACTGTACTCTATGTGTTAGAGCATTTGAGCTGTGATTTATGTTAGAAATTATGTTTAGGCTATGTGTTGTGCTATTGGAACCCATAGTGATCGTTCTTCGCTGTTGAGTTATTTGCTTAATTGCAGTTATGTACTCAGTCGCATTCATCATTGCATATCATATATTAGTCTCTGTTACCATACATTGTCACATCATGTATCATTGATTTGGGTTGCTTAGCATGAGTGTTGTGAGCCCGAGAGACTGGAGAGATTGATCACTGAGTGAGGTCGAGGGCCTATTTGTGAGTGATATTGATGCGATCGGGCTGCATGCCGCAGCAGGTATTTATTGATTCACTAAGGGATCGGGCTGCGCACTGCAGCAGGATTGATTAGCACTTGGACTGGATCTGCCCCTCTGGAGTCTGCACACCCACAGTGAGCGCAGTTGCTATTAGTTCATGATGGGATCGGGCTGCACGACACAGCGGGTACAATACAATGCTGAGTGAGAGTTGAGAAAGTCAGGTTAAGTACTCTGAGAGTATGAGTACGTGAGGCTTCCATTGTGTTGCGTCACATACGATATGCATATTGGCATGTAGATATAGAGATGTCATATTCCTCATATCATTCAGACTTGACATATTTTATCTATTCTGTGTTTAACTGTTAAACCTGAGAACATGTCTACATTCCTGTACTGGACTTGCAAATTGTGAGTTTCTTTGAGATATCATTGTCATATGTTTTGTAAGCTTTAGTACTATTTAATTCTGTATTTGGACCGTATTATTCGGACTCGCCACTACTTTTAGTCCAAAGGTTTGACTTGTTACTTAGTGATTGGTTGTACTCACGCTACACCCTTCAATTCATGTGCAGATCCATGTGTTTCCGGGCACAGTGGTTGTTGATTTTGGAGCTTCAGCCATTCAGAGATTTTTGAGGTAGCTGCCTTGGCGTCCGCAGACCTTAACTCTCCTCCCCTATCTCTCAGCTTTACTTATTCTGTTCTACTTTCTTAGAGAGTATCAGACTATGTTATTATATAGATGCTCATGTACTTAGTGACACTCGGGTTTTGGGAAAATTTTATATTGAGTTGTGGTTTTTTCATCTAGTTTTATGAGACTTTTTCTGACTTAAACTTGTTTCGGTATATTTTGAATTTAAAAATGTTGGTATGTGTGAGTTGTCGGCTTGCCTAGTATCATGCTAGGCGCCATCATGACATGTTGAGTTTTGGATCGTGACAAGTTGGTATTAGAGCCTAGATTACATAGGTCTCACGAGTCATGAGTGGGTTTAGTAGAGTCTTGCAGATCGGTACAGAGACGTCTGTCCTTATCTTTGAGAGGTTGCCGAACCCTTAGGAAAAACTCCACATTCTTGTATTCTTGTCATGCCGGGAACAAAACTTCTGTTACTATCTTCTCTCACAGATGGTGAGGACACGTGCTACCAGATCAGGCTGACAGCAACCAGTACCACCAGCTAAGGCCACGAGAAGTTGGGGCTGCGGTAGAGGCCGAGGTACAGCTCGTAAAGTAGCTAGAGCAGCACCTGTAGACCCATCAGTTGCTCCGGATCAGGAGCAGGTTCCAGATGTGGTTGAGCTGGTGGGACCAGCTCAGACACTAGCTGTGCCTATTGTGATTCCAGGCCTTCAGGAGGCTTTGGCCCAAATATTGACTATTTGCACTAGCCTTGCTCCAGCGGTCTCTGTTCAGGCTGCACCAGCCACTTCTAAGGCCGGGGGAGGTACTCAGACTCCAGCCGCCCGCACTCCAGAGCAGGTAGTGCAGGGACTTCAGACACCAGGCGTACTATTAGCCCAGCTGGTTGCAGTTGCTCAGGCCCAGGTGGGCCCCGTTATGAGTGATGAGGAGCAGAAGGGACTAAAGAGATTTGGGAGGCTCCAGCTTCCATCATTTAGTGGGGCTGAGTCAGAGGATGCTCAGGACATCTTGGATAGCTGGCAACGGAATTTTCACATGGTGGGTATTCTGGAGACTTGTGGAGTCTCCTTTACTACTTTTTAGCTATCGGTGGCTGCCTTCAGATGGTGGGAGGCCTATGGGAGGAGAAGGCCAGTCGGTGCAGCACCACTTTCATGGCATAAGTTTTTCGTTCTCTTCGTGGAGAAGTTTGTGCCACCGACCCACAGGGAGGAGCTGCGCAGGTAGTTCGAGCAGCTACGCCAGGAGGGAATGTCTGTGACCCAGTATGAGATGAGATTTTCAGAGTTGGCTCGTGACACAATTTGGTTGGTTCCCACTAAGAGGGAGTGCATTAGGAGATTCATTGATAGCATCAGCTATTAGTTGCATTTTTTTATGACTGGGGAGAACGTACCAGGTGCTAGGTTCGATGAGGTGGTTGATATTGCTCGGCGGCTAGAGTTGGTCTATAGTCAGGAGCGTGAGGAGAGGGAGGCTAAGAGGCCTCGTGGTTCGGGTGGTTTCAGCAGTGTTTCTTCTAGGGATCAGTTCCACCACAGCAGGGGTCGTTCTTATAGGCCCGCTCAGATGGCTCGTCCAGTTCATCGTGGCGCATCAGCTAGCCATGGTTCATACAGTGCTCACCCGGGACAGTCATTTCAAAGTGCACTCCCAGCTCATAGTTTATCTCGTGCTCCTGCAGTTCAGGGTTCATCTGTACCAGGTTCCTCTAGTGGTTATTTTGGTTCTCGGGGTCTTCTTCAGTACTTGCCGTCGTTGTCAGAGAGGGGTTGTTTTGAGTGTGGGAGTTTGGTCATGTGAAGAGGCATTTTCCCTGTCTTTCAGGAGGTCTAGTTCAGCAGAGGAGTTAGGCTACAACTTCCGCACTAGTTACTTCACCACCCGCTTAGCCAGCTCAGTGTGGGGCTTAGGCAGCCAGAGGTCGCTCTAGAGGGAGAGGCTGATCAGGTGGCGGACAGGCTCGATTCTATGTTATTCCTGCCAGGCCAAAGGCCATTGCTTCAGACACAGTGATCACAGGTATTATCTCAGTATGCCACAGGTATGCTTCTATATTATTTGATCTTGATTCCACTTATCCGTATGTATCATCGTATTTTTCTCATTATTTGGATATTCCCCGTGAGTCCTTAATTTCACCTGTTCATATATCTACGGCGGTGCATGATACTATTATTGTGGATCGTGTGTATCGGTCGTTTGTAGTGACTATTGGGGGATTGGAGACTAGAGTTTAATATCTTATTGCTTAGTATGGTCGATTTCGACGTGATTTTGGTATGGATAGGTTATCTCCATGTCATGCTATTTTGGATTGTCACGCTAAGACCGTGATGTTAGCGACCCGAGGTTGCCAAGGATCGAGTGGAGAGGTTCTCTAGATTATGTTCCCAGCAGAGTAATTTCATATTTGAAGGCCCAATGGATGGTTGGGAAGGGGTGCTTGTCATATTTGGCCTTTGTGATGGATGTTGGTGCTAATATCCCTACTATTGATTCTGTTCCGGTAGTGCGAAACTTTCAGGATGTGTTTCCTGCAAACCTGCCGGACATGCCACCTGACAGGGATATTAACTTTGATATTGACTTGGTGCCAGGCACTCAGCCCATTTCTACTCCTCCGTATCGTATGGCACCAGCAGAGTTGAAGGAGTTGAAGGAGCAACTTCAGGAGCTTCTTGATAAGGGATTTATTCGGCCTAGTGTGTCGCCTTGGTGTGCACTAGTTCTATTTTTGAAGAAGAAGGATTGTACTATACGGATGTGCATCGACTATAGGCAGTTGAACAGAGTTATAATCAAGAACAAGTATCTTTTGCCGCGCATTGATGATCTATTTGACTAGCTTCAGGGAGCGAGGGTGTTCTCTAAGATTGATTTGAGGTCTGGGTATCACCAATTGAAGATTCGGGACTCGGATATTCTGAAGATGGCATTCAGGTTCCTTGTGATGTCCTTTGGGCTGGCCAAATGCCCCAGTAGCATACATACATCTGATGAACAATGTATTTTAGCCATATCTTGATTCATTTGTCATAGTATTCATTGATGATATCCTGGTGTACTCACGTAGCCAAGAGGAGCATGCCCAACATTTGAGGATTGCGCTACATTGGCTGAGGGATGAGAAGCTTTGTGCCAAGTTCTCCAAGTGTGAGTTTTGGCTCAATTCGGTGGCGTTCTTGGGGCACGTGGTGTCCAGTGAGGGGATTAAGGTGGATTCATAGAAGAAAGAGGCGGTTCAGAGTTGGCCTAGACCGTCTTCAGCTACTGAGATTTGGAGCTTTCTCAGCTTGGCCGGATATTATCATTGCTTTGTAGAGGGTTTCTCGTCCATTGTAGCGCCTTTGGCCAGATTGACCCAGAAGGGTGATCCGTTCAGGTGGTCAGATGAGTGTGAAGAGAGCTTTCAGAAGCTCAAGACTGCCTTGACCACAACTCAGTTCTAGTTTTGCCTTCAGCGTCAGGCTCTTATACAGTGTATTATGATGCTTCTCGGATTGCTATTGGGTGTGTCTTAATGCAAGAGGGTAGAGCGATTGCATATGCTTTGCACCAGTTGAAGCCCCATGAGAAGAACTACCATGTTCATGACTTGGAGTTGGCGGTCATCGTTCATGCATTGAAGATTTGGAGGCATTATCTCTATGGTGTTTCTTGTGAGGTATTTACGGATCATCGGAGTCTCCAGCACTTGTTCAAACAAAAGGATCTAAATTTGAGACAGCAGAGATGGTTGGAGCTGCTAAAGGACTATGATATTATCATTTTGTATCATCCCGAGAAGGCCAATGTGGTGGCCGATGCCTTGAGTAGAAAGGCAGTGAGTATGGGTAGCCTTGCATTTATTCCTGTTGGTGAGAGACCGCTTGCAACTGATGTTCAGGCCTTGGCCAACCAGTTCGTGAGATTAGATGCTTCGGAGCCCAGTCGGGTTCTAGCTTGTGTGGTTTCTCGCTCTTCCTTATATGATCGCATCAGAGAGCTCCAGTACACGGTTCATCACGGTGATGCCAAAGATGTTACTATTGGGGATGATGGGGTGTTGAGGATGTATGGTCGGATTTGTGTGCCCAACGTGCATGGGCTACGTGAGTGGATTCTTGAGGAGACCTACATTTCGCGGTATTCCATTCACCCGGGTGCCACAAAGATGTATCAGGATTTTAGGCGGCACTATTGATGGACGAGATTGAAGAAAGACATAGTGGGGTTTGTAGCTCGGTGCCTAAACTATCAGCAGGTGAAGTATGAGCATCAGAGACCAGGCGAATTGCTTTAGAGGCTTGAGATTCCGGAGTGAAAATGGGAGCGTATCACCATGGATTTTGTAGTTGGACTCCCACAGACATCAAGGAAGTTCGATGCTTTGCTCTTCGCAATCACGGGCCAGACCTCTGCAAATCGCATTTCACACCCCTTAAACTAGTTTCAGCAGGTCCAAAAGGACTAAAAGTGGTATGAAATCACCCCAAAACTCACCCGAGGTTTGAGGAACCCCGTTCAATCATTCTAATAATAAATACCCTATGTAAACTTGTATGAAGGCTCAGAACAAAATTACAACATAGAAACCAATAATTAAAGATCAAATTCAATTTCTTAAACTCTCTTAACTTTCAAACCTTCATGCTTCGCCGAACACGTCCGAATCATGCGTAAAAATTTCGAAATGACGCCAAATTTTGCGTACAAGTCATGAATCACGATAAAAACCATTTCAAGGCTTAGAATTTCAAACGGACATCGATAACGCCAAATTCCACTTCTTATCAAACTTAGGAATTTCTAAAACCTTCAAAATGCTAACTTTTCACAATAAGCGCAGAAATGCCTCCGGACCACCCGATACTCAACCCGAATGTATGCCCAAATTTGAAATCATCATACGAATCTACTGGAACCTTCAAATCCTGATTCCGAGGTAGTTTACTCAAAAGTCAAACCTTGGTCAACTCTTCCAACTTAAAGCTTCCGAATTGAGAATTTTCCATCCGAATCAACTCCGAACTTCCCGAAAAATTCTGACTACGCGTAAAAGTCCTAAAATATGAAGTGAAGCTACTCTAGGCCTCAAATCACTGAATAACGCGTTGGAGCTCAAAACGATCGATCAGGTCGTTACAGTAGCGACCCGACCGACCGTTACAGTAACGACCCAATTGGTCATTTTGAGATCTAGCGTGTCGTTCAGCAGTTTTACGCCTTGCGTAGCTTCACTTCATGTTTTATGACATGTACGTGTTATCAGAATTGTATTTCGAGAAGTTCGGAGTTGATTCAGAAGGAAAATTCTCAATTCGGAAGCTTTAAGTTGGAAGAGTTTACCAAGGTTTGACTTTTGAGTAAACAACTTCAGAAATGAGATTTGAAGGTTCCAATAGGCTCGTATGATAATTTCGGACTTGAGCGTATGTTCAAGCTAGGTATCGGGTGGTCCTGGAGTATTTCGGCGCTTATTGTGGAAAGTTGGCATTTTGAAGGTTTTAGAACTTTCTAAGTTTGAGTTGAAGTGCACTTTAATGTTATTGATCTCCATTTGGGATTCCGAGCATTGGAATAGGTTCGTATTGCGATTTATGACTTGTGCTTAGAATTGGGGTCATTCCGAGGTGTTTAAGTATGTTTTGACGCGTTTGAAGTTGGATGGAATGGGTTCGAAACTTAGAAGTTGATTAATGAGGTTTAGAGGCACGATTCTTGATTGTTGTTTTATGTGTTCCGAGGCTTTAAGTAAGTCCGCAATATATTTATAGATTTGTTGGTGCAATTGGAGGGGGGCCCCGGCGGCTCGGGTGTGTTTCGGACCACCCAGAGCGTGTTTGAACTTGGCTGAAATTTTGGACCCCTGTTTTTTCTTTGCGAATGCAAGGAGGCTCACATGAACGCGGATAAGGACCTGGTCCTACTTCCCAAGCGCGTACGCTTGATCGCGAATGTGAAGAACGCTGCGAGGGGGATGACTGTGAGGCAGAAGGTCTTCACGAATGCGAGGTATGGAACATGAATGCGAAGGGCAGGGTCAGCTGAGCATGGTGAACACGATCACGAGATCACGAACGGGAAGGGTAGCTGCGCAGTTGGGAGGAGTTGGCCTTCGCGATCGTGAAGAAGAGGGGGCCTGGGCAGATTTGATTTTACTATGGGATTTGGCCCTTTTTCTTTTATTTTCACTTGATTGGGCGATATTTTGAGCTCTTGGAGTGGTGCTTTTTATCATCTTTTATGAGGTAAGTTATTCCCACTTGCAGTAAGGTAAATACATGGATTATATATTGATTTAAACATGAAATTTGGTAGAAATTGTGGGATTTAGAAGAAAACCTAGAATATGGTATTTTTGGATTTTGACCACAAATTGGGAATGGAATTAGGAATAAATTATATTTTTGAGTTCGTAGTGTTATAGGTAATGATTATCTTCGAAAATTCAGAATACGGGCATGTGGGCCCTAGGGTTGACTTTGTTGACTTTTCGAGCGGAGTTGGGAAATTGTTATAAATTGATTAATTATGAATATTGGAGTATATTTTTATTAGTTTTTACGTTGTTTGACTAGTTTCGGATCGATTGGCATCTGTTTGAGGTGTTAAAGAGGCATTGGAGCCGGTTATAGAACTTCAAAGCGAGGGAAGTCTCCTGTCTAACCTAGTGAGGGAAAATTTACCCCGTAGGTGTTATATTTATTATGTGCTACATGTTGTGGGAGTTAGGCACGTATGAGGTGACGAGTGTCCGTGCGCATGCTAGAATTCCTGATAATGTCCGGGTAGACTTAGACTCACGTCGTGCTTTAATTCTACTATTTAAGTTATTCTTACCTGTTTAGTTGCTTTAATTCTCATTATGACATGAGACTAGACTCGCGTCGAGTAATGGACTCACTATTTTAGATATTTGACGAGCTACTAGATTTGCTGTAGAAATTGTACTTCTCTAACGGATTTCCCCCACGTTGTGCGTATTCATTGGAAAGTTTTCTTGAATTCCATAACTCACAAATATATTCGCGAGTGGGGTCAAAGACCTGTAAAAGCTTCATAATCTTATGTGATCGGGTTGTTCGCCTCGACAGGATATTGTAACATGCTCTTATGGGATCGGGCCGTTCGGCTCGGCAGTATCATGTATCATATTCTTATAGGATCGGGCTGTTCGCCTCGGTAGGATTATGTATCACACTCTTATTGGATCAGCTCGTTCGCCTCAACAATTCTATGAACTCTTACGGGATCGGGCTGCTTGCCTCTGCAGAATCATACAAAATACTTGATAAGGAGTCCGTGTACTCATGAGTTTCCTGACTTGAGATGTGACCGTTGATTTGTTATTGACCATTACGTATTCCATTTGAGGAGGTACCCGATAATTGAGGACTTTGTATTCACTGTTCAGCTGTAGACTGTATTATTTGCCTATATTTGTACTCGTTGTTTACTTACCATGCTTCATACTTGTCTACTTTATTATATTTGATTTACTGGACTACTAGTAAGTGTCAATATCGAACCCTCGTCACTACCTCTTCGGGGTTAGGCTAGATACTTACTGGGTATGCATTGATTTACATACTCATGCTGCACTTTTGTACTAAACGAGCAGGATCTGACAGGTTCATTTAATGGTTAATTGGGGACGTAGGCACAACTGCTGAAAGGACTTTATGGTGAGCTGCATTCCATGCTACGATTTGCAGTACACAGAGTCTCCATCATAATTATTTATTATTCTTGTCTATTTTATATTCCAGACAGATGTTGTGGTAGAGTTGTATTGTTCTAGTAGATGCTCATGCTCTTGTGACACCGAATTTTGGGGATTCCTAATGGATGTTCATTATTTCATTATTCACGTTATTATTATCACTTCACTTTATGATTTCTTTATATTTGGAAATTGGTAAAGAAAAGCAGAGGTTTCTATGAGTGCTAGATTTTTATTCTATTTATTTAATGGAATTTCTGATTATAAAAATTTAAAATGGATAGTTAAGTAGGAGTTCACGCGTTGACGTGCCTAGCAGCATAGTTGGACGCCATCACAATATATTATTGAATTTGGGTCGTGACATATTGCTTCTGGTACATAACTGCCATTGTCATTCGTTTCTCGTCAATATTTATAAGATTTAAAGCCAATACTTTTTGTTTCTAAACATTGTTTACTTCTTCAGTTGAGCTAGCCTATTGTAAATTATGCATATTCTCCTTTTATATATATCTCTTCTTCTTTTTTTGATAAATACTATATCAAATGACATAGTCGATACAATTTATTTTTACCACTACAATTATTTGTTTTGGATGTTAGTTAAAAAAATTTGAGAAAAGGGAAAGAACTAAAGAATATAGAGCGAGGAGAAGAGAAAAAAAAATAAAGATGAGTTGTAGCAGCCACGAGAGAGATAGAAAGAGAGTGAGGTTCTCTTACTAAAGGAAGAGGAAGAGAGGAAAAGAGAAAAGAAAAATAAAGGATATAATTGAATCCATTAATTGAAAACACTAATAATAGGTTGGAAATTATTTAATGAAAAATATATACAATTTATATTTAAAAAAATCAAATCAATTTTGATAAATATCAAAATTTAGTTATTTCGGATAAATAAGTTTAGCATTTAGTATGTCTATAAAAGAATCCCATGTAATTAAACTGACAAAGCTTGGCCTAAATCCAATCTACTAATACTTAGAAAGTACTCCTTCCGATTCATTTCAGTTTATGTGTCTTACTTTCTTTGTTAGTATGTTTCAAAAAGAATGCTTATTTTTATATTTTGTAGGAGTAACTCTTTAACTCTAACTCTCCACATGATATATTTAAAATTACAAAATTTAAAATACTTTGGTACATTACACAGATCTTTAACTTAAGATCATAATATTATTAAAAAAATTACTTTTTTAAACTCCATGTCCAGCTAAACAAATAGCCAGTTTGGCCAAGCTTCTCCAAAGCCAAAAGTAACTTTTTTTCAAAGTTGAAGTGTTTGGCCAAGCTTTTAGGAGAAAAAATAATATTTTTGATTAGACGCAGAAGCAGTTTTGGAGAAGCAGAAAAAAGCAGCTTCTCCCCTGAAACACTTTTTTGAAAGTACTTTTGAAATACTTTTTAAAATTTGACATAACACTAATTACTGCTCAGAAATACTTTCTCAAATTAATTAACCCAACATGAACTGCATCTCGTTAAAAATTCTTTTGAAAAAATACTTTAAAAAAAATACTTTTCAAAATAAACTAATTTTTGAAATTTGGCCAAACGTACGTAAGACATATAAATTAAAACGAAGGGAGTATTATTATCGAGCTGTCCCAACTGTGCCAAATCTAGTAGTAGTAAAAGAGAGAAGGAAAGGACGGAGCCCGAAACATAAGCAAAGGAGGACGCGCATGCACATGCATGGGACGCCCTAGAATTAACAGGCGCGCGTGCCTTTTTATTTTATAAGTACTCATCTCTCTCTAATAAAATATAAAATACTATACTATCATTTTTATTTTACTCCAGAAAACGACAGCTTCTAAAAGGCAAGTTAGAAACCCATACAGTATTTTAAGGAAAATTAACTTAAATAATTAATTAGTAGCTAATTGCTTAAATTAAACATAATAGGTAGATATATGATATATGTATAAATCAAGTATAATATGTGTATAACCTTGTATAATGTATATATTGGCTATAAAATTTAATTGTGAATTGGATACGACTATTTCTGTGAAAATTCCATTTTTAACAGAAATGCTATCTAATAATTATCCAATTCCCTTATGACATATTTATAAACTGTCTATCTGATCGGTTACTACTGTAAAAATCCAATTATCCAAAAACCATGAAAAGAAAAATCAGAAGCGTTGATGCCCTTAAATATAAGGATTTTACTCATATATAAGGACAATACAAATACAACATTGTTATATATTTTAACATGTTATAATAGGTAAAGTGCTTTATATTTCAATAGGTCCTTAGTTATTTTATTCACGAACTATATATAATTATCTTTTAGTTATGGAGTAATGTTTTTTTATACTTTTATATATCCATAGTTAATCTCTAAAATATAATAATAATTTGGAATGAGGGTAAAAGCTAAAATAACAACAAGCTGACACAAAGAACATCTAGGGAAGTGAGAAAGAGGAACACCTAAAGCAAAGAACTTTGGAACCCCAGAATCAAGTGTAATTCTAATTCCTATCTGTCTTCAAACCCCAAGTAAAGAATAACAGAAACCAGAGAAACCCCACATTCACACCCACCAAACCCCTTATAAACATTATGCACTATAAAAATTTGACATAGAAAAGCTAAAGTTTCAGTCTTTGTATTGGAGACTGGAAACACTCCTCCCACCACCCCACCCCCTCTAAAACTCCATCCTCCAAGAAGCTCATAATTTCAGTCTCTCTCTCTCTCTCTCTCTCTCCACTTAATTCCTTCTTCATTTTCATTGAAAATAAAAATAAAAATTAGTACTACATGTCTTCATCACAACTCAATACAGTAGTATTTATTTGCCCACAGCCCACATGGAGTTAAAATTAAAACTCTAAAAATAGGCGCACAACACAACCCATTCTTGTACATTTTATATTAGCTCATGCCTGGGAGTTGCTGTTAGTCAGAATTAGGAGGAGGAAAGAGAAGAAGGGAATTAATTCCATTATATTGTAGTATATTTTTAAAATTTTTGTTTTAGAGTTTTGAGAATTCTTGGAAGTGGTGAAAAGAGTGATGAACATGTACTAGGCCTTTTGGTTTCTTGAATTCTAGCTCTTGTGCTGGAAATTATGGATTTGCTGGAACAAAATAATTGGTGTTTTCTTCATCATTACACAAGAAGACAATGCCAATGTTGTACACAACAAATACAGACAGATTTAGAGGAAGAAGAAACAAGAAACTGTTTCAATTCCACAAGAGTTGTTATGGCTTCTAGCTGTTCCAAGATTTCACCAATCATTTCCATTTTTGTTTTCTTTCTCTTCTTTATCTTCTCTGTTTGTCCTGTTTTGTCACTAGAAACAGAAAACTTCAACTTAGCCAACCAAATTTTTAAGCCAGGTGATGAACTTCAGAAGATGAAAATGATTAAATCTCATCTCATGAAAATCAATAAGCCTTCCCTCAAGACAATTCAGGTATTGCCAAATTCCCAACTCTTTTCCATTTCCATTTTGTCATCTTTTTATTTTTCTTGTCTTAATAAATATCTGAATTGTGATGCAGAGCCCTGATGGAGATATTATAGATTGTGTATTATCTCATCAACAACCAGCTTTCGATCACCCTCATTTGAAGGGCCAAAAACCATTGGTACTACTCCAATTATGACTCTCATTTTAGCTTGTATTTTTTTTTCAAGTATCCGGTGTCTGAAATTAATAAATCTCATTCATCCATTCCGGAAGTTTTAGCACGTTCGTACAGGAGAAGATTTTATTTACGTGGCTTGACCTGAGATCTCTGCTTAAGTAATTTTATCATTCATGGGCTAATATAAATTTAGTCGAATCAGTAAATTTCAAATGTCTGATGAGTAAACGGAAAAAGCCTTTAAAAATGATTTTTTAAACGTGTATTCAAGATTTCAAAATGTTAAATGATCTGAATATTTTCTCCTATATTGTAGGAACCACCTGAGAGGCCAAAAGGGCACAACTCAAATTCCATGGAATTCGAAAATTTCCAACTTTGGAGCTTGTCTGGAGAAACATGTCCAGAAGGAACAATTCCAGTACGAAGAACAAAAGAACAAGACATTCTAAGAGCTAGTTCCATTCGAAGATTTGGTCGAAAAATTAGAAGACCAATTCGTAGAGACACTACTAATAATGGCCATGAGGTTTGTGTTTTTCTTAACTTGTTTTAGTTTATTTCAATAACTTTTGCTGGATTTATTTTCATAGTAAACTATTCTATTTTCGGAATATTATTTCAACAACTTTAAATAATTTTTTTGTAGGTGGTTACTATAACATGTTTTTGTGATCAAATGTTTGTCAGGTTACTATTTTTGGTCTATGCTGACTTTGATGTTTTCTTCCTTTTCCATATTTCACTAATTACCAAAGGTCTTTGCTTTGTCAATCTCCATTCATCTATTTCTACATTCAAATAATAGTCCAATAAACTTTATCATCAAAAATCAAGATTTGCAATTTTGAGATGCCCCATCTATTCCTCCTCATAAAATAAAAAATTTATATATTTGAATTATTTTTCCTCTTAATTTTCTTAGAAAGAACCTCTTTTTTTTCCTTTTTTTCTTTCTTTCCCTCTTACATTTTGTTTCTTTTTCTATTTTTGTAAAAACAGCATGCAGTAGGATATGTAACTGGAGAGCAGTATTATGGTGCAAAAGCAAGTATAAATGTGTGGGCACCTAAAGTTACCAACCAATACGAATTCAGTTTATCACAAATGTGGGTTATTTCTGGTTCATTTGGTGATGATCTCAACACCATTGAAGCTGGTTGGCAGGCATGTTCTTATTTCTTTCTTCACTTTATGTTGTGTGCGCATAAAATTATAAAATACTATGCGGCCATATAATATAATCTAAAATTTTGTTACAGTATACAAAATATTTACACTATCAAATTAAGTTGACCTATAACAACATGCATTCTTGTATCAAGCCTGATATATTAACTTAGAGAATAAGTTTCTATCTTTTTCTAGTTCTATTTGATCCTATTAACTATTTATTTTCCCTAATTTATTCAGAAGAATTTTTATAAAAAAAGGCAGACTTAATTGTTTTAAGATAATTTTATAAAATTTTGAAGTTTTACCGGTAAGTCAATTTCATCATAGTAAATCATATACATTAAGATTTTATTAAGAAATATAATTGAAGAAAATGTAAATTGGTAAAAATATTGTTTTTTCAGTACTTTTATGGAAAACGCGATTTCTCCGATTTAAATGTGAAATGTACTCCAAAGGGTGGATAGTACTCAAAGAGTGAACCATTTTCTTTAGTTTCATTTAAAGCATCCATTAAACCTTCAGCTACCTTTCAAAATCAAAGAATCGATAGTATATTTCTTTTTCTTCTGTGCAGCAATGAAATTAATTAAGATAGCTAAATTATTTCATTTAATACAACAGGTAAGCCCAGAGCTATATGGGGACAATTATCCAAGGTTCTTCACCTACTGGACTGTAAGTTTTTACATACTGCATTTGCATTTCTGTATCCTTATGATAATTTACATAAAACAACAATATATTAAAATCCAAAATATTTCTTGAGTACTAATTTGTATCGATTTATGTTTTTTTAATGATTTATACAGAGCGATGCATATCAAGCTACAGGATGTTACAATTTGTTGTGTTCAGGATTTGTTCAGACCAATAATAAAATAGCAATTGGGGCAGCAATTTCTCCAACATCCTCTTATAATGGTGGCCAATATGATATCAGCATCTTGATTTGGAAGGTAATTGCACTTTTATTAAAGAAAATAAGGGCGGAAGGAAAAATTCTAATTTTTCTTTTCCTAAAAACTTTGCCTTTTCCCCCCATAAGAGTGTTAATTATAATTTCAAAAACGAATTGGTTAATAGATTTAAGAATTTTTCTTTCAACCGACAACGGAGATGATCATAATTGAATCGAGAAAGTATAAATCATTTGCTTATATTTTTTATTTTTGTTCAACCAAACCCCTTTCTTTGGCGCTTTTCGGTAATTAGAAATTTAGAATCGATGGTATTATCTTCTCTCTTTTTTCATTTTTTTCCCTTGTCTTTTTGTCTTTTCTTCCTACTTTTTTCTTCTACTTTATTATAAGCTAGCTAATTTAGTTTCTTCAGTTGAGGTCCATGTTAAAATGCTTCTTTGAAATGGGTATTCACTTATTGGTGCAGACAGAATTAATTATTCATTTAATAGGTGGTTCAAAAATTTTTTTAAAAAAAAAAAAACATATCACAGTTAAGGTAGGGATAAAGGCAAAATTGATTTTCAAAAAAAGCATTTGACATGAATTTTCATCATGCTTCCATGTGTGTATGTATACACCAAAGGGGAATCTTAAAGTAGCATTCATCGTATATTATTCAGTGGAAGTAATCATTTTGTTTGTGCTTTTTTTTTTTTTAACCCCCACTTTGTAAGATTCTCTTGACTCTTCTTTCCCAAGCAAATTAAAGCCTTCTCTGACCCATCCACTTGTTATTATTTTTC
>MCJB01051586.1:75934-87943 GCA_002018475.1 Nicotiana obtusifolia | reverse complement strand
CCCCCCCCCCCCCCCCATTTCATAATTAGCTCTTAAAATTTGAGGCATTCCAAATAAAAGGCAATAAACAACATTATGGCTGCATGTTTCGTTACACCTTTTCCTCAATTTAGCCTAAAAAATAAACCATCTATCTCCATTAACTTCTTTTCTTTCTCTTTCGTCGCAATGAGTGTATTTCAAATACTCCTAGATGATTTATCTGATTTAAAAAATAATTAATTTCCTTTTGTTCCTCCCCCTAAAACCTCTGTACATTATAGTGGACTAGACTAAAGCCTTACTATGAGGAAATAAACGGAAGATGGAACTGTTAATTGTTCGTATTCTATTCTTCACTGAGACAGTAACAGAAATTTACAAGCTGCTTTGAAGATGTAGGCTAAGATAAGGAAGATAGCGATAATTTTTCTATAAATCTTAATTACTTTTGTTTTAATAGCATCAAGATAACCAATTACATATATATGCAGGATCCAAAGCATGGACATTGGTGGCTGGAATTTGGATCAGGAGTATTGGTAGGATATTGGCCATCATTTTTATTTACACATCTTAGGAGTTCAGCAAGTATGATACAATTTGGAGGTGAAATAGTGAATAGTAAAGGAGGCAATGGATTTCACACATCCACACAAATGGGAAGTGGTCATTTTGCTGGAGAAGGATTTGGAAAAGCTTCTTACTTTCGGAATTTACAAGTCGTCGATTGGGATAATAGTTTAATACCATTGTCTAATCTCAAAGTCTTGGCTGATCATCCTAATTGTTATGATATTCAAGGTGGGATTAATCGTGTTTGGGGTAATTATTTTTATTATGGAGGACCTGGAAGAAACCAACGCTGTCCGTAAAGAGAAAAAACAGAGTAAATGGTTCAAATTTTCATTCTTTTTTTTTTTTTACTTTTTGGTTCTTAGTTTTGGGTGATTGGGGTGTACTTTTTATTCTTTTCATTGTATTCTTAAGCTTAACAAGTGGTCAATTAAATTAGTTATACCACCTTAAACTAGGGGAATCGTGTAAATTTTGGCAAAGAGAATAGTGAATATAATATAGTATGTTTTTTGCTGTGTTAATTAATTTTCGCTCTTTTCTACTTTTTTCCCTATCATGAAGAGTGCCATTTTCCAATCCGAGAAGGGCCAAATATACTCTTGTACTATCAGAAAATGTTTAAAAGTATTCATCGTTATACTTTAAATCCAAATATACCCCTGTCGATATATCAAATATACTCTTTTTTCGTTAAGTTTGTCCAAAGTGGACATCCAATCCTACATGACACTGATATTTGATGAGGTGGATGCCACATGGCTTGCCACCTCAGCACCCCTGACCCATTTTACCCCTCCCTTCTATTTTTTTCCACCACTAAAATTTTCTTCTCCTCCACCACTATTGCCACCATTATCGCTACCATGAAAAGTATTGTATTTCAAATTTTAATCTTTTATATATGGATTAGGAGCGCCGAGGTAGCATGTTATGTGGCATCCACCTCATCAAATATCAGTGCAACGTAGGATTGGATGTCCAACTTGGATAAATTTAACAGAATAGAAGTATATTTGAACCAATTATATTACGTCAAAAATATATTTAAACTCAAAGTATAACGAATAATATATTTAAATCTTTTCTCATAGTTCAAGGACCCTTTACCGTTTTCCAATTAAATGTTGATGCTTAGCTTCTAGTAATTTGATACCTGTCATGCAAAGTTCCGACATCAAAAGTCTCTAATATGTTTTCCTTAAAATATACATATTCCTTACGTCATGACATAAGAGACACGTCCTGTTTTGCGAAAATCAAACTAAATGACTGACTGTTAACTGTTTTATTCACCATTAATAAGAGGATATTACAACTTATAATACTTTTTTATGTAAATCTTTATTTAGAAAACGATATTATCTATGTCCAATTAACACTAAAAGTAGGTTAATTGGCTTTCAAAATAAAAAGAAAGTGATAAATTAAATAACTGGAGACATGCATATGGAGTAAGGGGTCGTTTGGTACGAACACAAGTAATGCAGGGATTAGTAGTGCAGGGATTAGTAATGCAGGGATTGTAGTGTTGGGATTATTTTTTATCAAGTGTTTGGTTCATTGTATTAAAAATTAATTATGCAATGTATAAATTTGGATTTAGTAATTTTAAGTCTTATCCATGTATAGCTAATCCATGGATTAGTAATCCCTTCCTTTCCATGGTATTAGTTAATCCCTCATATGAGGTATAACTAATCCATATATTAGGTAGGAGTAAATTGAATTGACCAACCAAACATGATATTGGACGGATTAAATTTTTATACGGGGATTATTTTGTTTAATACGGCCTACCAAACGACCCCTAAGTGTTTTCAGGCCGAAAGGGTAGGCAGCACAAGGAACAATTGTAACACGTACCCGCATTTAAACACTAAGATTACACTGATAACCATAACCATCATTTCTAAATCCACACACCAGTAATCAAGTAGTAGTAATTATTGTTAATTAGTACGTCGCATCAGTTTTATTTCTTTGACAAAGCTAAATTTCGAAATTCCAAGAGCCAAGTCATTTTCATAGGAAATTTTATCATCAATTAGCCTTAAAGAAATGGAAAGAGAAGAGGATGGCAGAAAACAGACTTAAATAGGACTACACTTTGGTATTCACTAAGGGTGGCGGTCTCATTACATCTTTACTTGATATACAAGATATTCTGTAGAACTTAATGAATGAATGGAAGATTGAGTAAGAGTAAAGTAAGTCCTACATATTGTTGGCCTTATAAACCGAAAATGATAATTTATTAGTATATTATTCCTCTCTTAAAGTACTTTCTTTGAAAGGAGAGAGTGAATTCACACAACAAAGGTAAAACAACGTACTACTTCTAATTAAGCTACTACTAAAGAGTCCTTTTATTTTTATTTACCATAAATAATCTTTAAATATCATAAAAATGAGAAACACAAAATCAAGAAAAAAACACTTATCATTAATAATCAGTACAATGACACAATACTTGAGAAGTTGTTTTATACGACAGTCAACATCTTTACAATTTATCTCCTTAATATATGGTTGCATAGTGGCATATACAAAAGATTAAGACTTTAATGGACCTTATACTTTGTGAACGTGAATTAATCGGGTCCAAATTAATTTTTTTATTTTCAGTTGGAGCATTAAGGGTATTGATAGATGGCATTAACTGTTCTTCTGCTGCTTCTTAATGAATCCACCAACTTTCAGAGACTGTGATGAATGAAAACAATATTGATCTCAAGTTCTGATATGTGGCAGCCTCGTTTTGGGAGGGCCACTTGAGAAGCATTCAATTTTAATTGCAATTAAAACTTGGAAAAACTTAATGTGAAAGAAGGGCCGGTATAATAATCATTTCATGGGGATATGAAGGATGACATTTGTTATATAAATTGTGATGGATTACGATTTCGGACAGTGTGCAATGAAGTGGAAATAATGAGAGATTAATATTTAAATCACACCAAAAGCAAAAGACGCTAGATGAATCCTATTTATTTGTTTAAGTGTTAGTGGGTAGAGCTTTCGATATCTAAATGTAGCTTGAATAGTCCAAGTGCATACTTGCACACTGGCCAAATAATAAATACCACTGTTACCTTAAATAGGCATCCACTCAACCGTTTAAATTAAAATATAATTAGCTAATATATAATACATGTACATAATCATTATATAATCTATGTATATTGACTAAAAAATATAAATAATGAATTTGGATGGCTATTTGTATAAACGTCCCTAAAATAAATAGATTAAATTGTGATGGACCATGGGTCAATGTTGATAGATAATATATTTATACCTACGAAAGTTCCATCAACTCATATCTTGCATTTGAGGGTGACTTCTCAAACGTATCTTTGCACATATTAAAATTAGTTGTATGTTTGGACATTCAAGATATCATCAATGTCCACGTTCTCTAGAACATTTATGGGGAATAACGTTGTCAGCTAGAGAATTCTATATAATCTGATTTCATTTGGATATTATCATTTATATATATATATATATATAACATGGACAATTAGTAACTCGTATCTAAAATAAAATTTTGTTGAAATTTGACTTATTCCTAATTAGTTGAATAAAAAGATATGTGCTAACATTTCCTAAAAGAATCTTGAGTTCTATCCTCTCTACAGCAAAGGTAAATTTACTATTTAGATGACTCAACATTGACGGTTTATAGTTCTCCAACTTTAATGATAGAACTATTGGTTTTTTTTTTTATATGCTGTATGAAGTGGAGAGAAATGAAAAAATTCAAAAAGATTTATTTTTCAAAAGAATTTTGTCCATATTGGAAGAGGAACAAACATTTGTTTTAAATAGAAAAGCACTTGTACTGTTTCAGAAAATGAGTTGATAAGAAGGGAAGCTTGTGATGTTATGATGATTGATTGATTAATTTTTTGAATCAATAAGTAATGTAATAGTAATATTTTTTTCGCTCGTTTTTTATAACGATCATATAATTTTTTTCCTCTGTTTTATTTTTTCAGTTAGTTTTCGTAAACAATCATTAGAGATATTTTTTGTAAACAACCACCAGAAAAGGTTGCAACTTTTAAGTTACACCTCTTCGTTTGGGCAAACATAATCGGCTATAAATACTTCGCGTTTCCAAAGATTCTCATTAAAAACTTTTAAAATTATCACTTTCTTCTTCTGCATTACTTTCAAATAAAAAGTCAGTGTACTGTGATTTGTTGTCACTATTTGAGTTTGCTGATTACTGGTACTTGAGGTATCACTACACAAGTAAAGTTGAATCCGTTCTACTTGAAGAGGAAATAATCTTAAACTTTAGATACTGCGAGGGAATTAAGTTTTTTAAAGACACGCCGTAAGATTAATGATTTTGAATCTTTTCTTTTTTGTTTTTTTCTTTCTGTTTTATGGTCTCAAAATTAGTTCCGAATACAGAAAGCTAACAAGAACTTTGTATAGATCTTATTCCTTGGGTAAAAGAAATATGCATACCAACCTTTGCTAAAGCTCCAACATAGTACCTTGAGATTTATAGCCCGTTTGGTCAAGCTACAAAAATCAGTTTATTTTGAGAAATGCATTTTTTTAAAAGTATTTTTCTCAAAAGTACTCTTGGTGAGAAGCATTTTTTGTTTGACTAATTAATTTGAAAAGCACTTCTGAGCAGCAATTAGTGTTTCGTCAAGCTTTAAAAAACTGCTTCTAAGTGTATTTTTCTCAAAAGTTCTTTTGGATATAAGCTACTTTTTTCTGCTTCTCGAAAACTGTTTTTGCTTCTCCTCAAAAGCACTTTTTTTCTTTCAAAAGCTTGGCCAAACACCTTAATTTTAGAAAAAAAGCACTTTTGAGAATAAAAAAAACGCTTTTGCCTCAAAAGATGTTGACCAAACAGGTTATTATTCCGCCTAAAACAACCCAAATTTTCCATTATAATGACTCAATTTGAGGATAGATTTTGCTTTAATTTCACATAATACTTAATATTATGGTTCGAATTGTGCATTTTAGCTACTAAAGTTGTTCCCTTTGACGACATACCGTGGGTACTTTTAATATACCATTATTTATTGTAAATTTTTTAGGACGAAAACAATGTTCTTGATTTAAAGAGATTATATTCGAGTTTAATTGGTTCCGCAAAAAGTATCTAATCCTATTATCCAACCCAAATAAGAGATTTTCCTCCACGAGGAGCAAGTGCACATATAGGCATTTTTAGAGATGCTATTTAGGGATTAGTCAAATACTTATTTTGTCCTGAAATTTTAAACTAAAAAAATCTTAAATTTAGTACAATTCAAGACATTTTTATCCTGAAAAAATTGAACTGAAAACTGAAATTCAGAATGCGATGGTCAATTCTTAAATAACAGCTTTTTAGAATGGCTACATGGTGTGGATTGTACTACAAATGTAGGACAATCCATTCTTTCAAAATGTGTATAGCCCATAGTGTCTAACCGGATATTTTGCTGCTTGGAAAATCTCAACCTTGATCTGCCTTTAAGTCTAGCCCAATTTTTGAACTCACCTTCACAAATTAATAACATATTCAACAAAGATGACCATTTGCCATTTGGGAAGGTTTCGTATTTGTTTTGGTCTGTCACTGTAAAGAGTTTAAGGCTGAAGCCAAATGCCAAATGAGCTGATCCTGGTAACTGTTTAAGTGTCTACCTTTAACTCAGAATCAAAAGCTGATTCATATTGGAATTTCTTAGGCGTGGAGGTTTGTCTTTAGTTGGATTAGAGAAAGAAAAAAAAAACTTTGTGATTAGTATGTGTACAATAACTATTAAACCACAAAAGAATAACAGTAGTAACAACAAACTTTAAAATAAACTTTGTTTGTCTCAACCCCATTATTTATATATGCCTAATTTTTTTTCCTACAGTAAGTAATAATGCACTTGAAATAGCAATAGATCTTTTGAGCCTAGTTAAATTAAGATACGTGAATTAAAATTGAGGGAGTAGTTAATTTAGGGATTCTTTATACACTACTTTTAAAAACGTAAAAATTTCACATCGCACCTTATTTGTACACTGGTATTTAATAGTATATATTTATTTTTATTTTAAATTATTTATTATGTATCCAATTTTAGTAAACTTTAGACAAGTACCTTGCTTCTAGGGCGAATCTAGCATTCAGGTATCGGATTCATTTGAATCTTATACCTTCTATACGGAGCATAAATTTATATGTAAAATTTACTTGTTTAAATCGTGGAAGAAGAATTTGCTGTGAGAAAGCTTCTCTAACATGAAAGTTTGAATGGGTGAGTAAAATTTGTGTTAGATTTATTGTTATTTAACAAGAATGACTCCATGACATTTATAAATTACAATTTTTACAAAATAGAATTGTTAGATTTGTTGGTATTTTGATAATTAGTGATTATGGTTTGTTCTTTATGATATTTGGTAGTTATGTTTGAAATTTGAGCTCATTTTGAGTTTGGGCGCTTAATTGTGTCTTGAATTGTTGAAATTCGAATAACAAATTTATATTTCTGTGCATATGAATAATTCTAATAAAAATATTTTAAGTACATGCAAAATATTAGTTATACTTCAGCCAAAAACGTATTAAGTGCATACCACAAATTGGCTGATTCCCAACTTCAGACAAAATATATAACTTCATATGTGGATTGAACTATTTCAGTCAAAAGTTATGTCCAAAGTGGATAAAATTGCCAAAAAGATTATCGTATCATATACAAATTAAGTAGTGGCTTTTCGGGATATTTGCTTGCTTCCCCCCTTAAAAAACTAGAATAATCTTTGGGCTTTATTGCTTGAACAAACACAACTAATAATATCCCACCGACAAGAACAGGCCGTTATGATTCTTCCAAAATCTTGTTTCGGAACTCTCATTACATTACAAAACCATGCCTAACAGCGTAATCTAAGTTGATAATGACGTGGCGTAGACTTGATTTGTCTGTCACTGTCACAACTGTTTAACTAATTTCTTGGTTTAGACATGTGTCCTAATTAAGGTCTTAATGGACACAATTTCTTCCACACGCATCTACATTGCTTTCTTTTCGCTTTTTTTAGGTCACCAATTAGTTTGTATCCGTCTTTTTGCAAAAATTGAAATGCTGAGTTAGATTATTCGAATTCTCTAACTCGAAGCTTTCGTCTTTCCCCTCTTTTAGGCTACAAACTCATTGTTGTCGACTTCACTCATATAGTGTTTTACTCTCTCTATATATATATTAATAAGTGGCCTTTCTTTTCACGTTTCTCCTAAATCTGATAGACACATCAAACTTGAGTACAAACTTTTGTTACAAGTTTAGGAGATTTTGAGTTTGTAAACTCAACTTTTTAGTTTATCTTTTTGATAAATGTTTCAACTAATTTTAAAATAAACTTTTGCTTTTCTGAATATTTTTAACCCAGTTTTCTCAATTT
Source organism: Nicotiana obtusifolia (assembly GCA_002018475.1). NCBI lineage: Eukaryota > Viridiplantae > Streptophyta > Magnoliopsida > Solanales > Solanaceae > Nicotiana > Nicotiana obtusifolia. Next base: position 79,963 of record MCJB01051586.1, on the reverse strand, counting down.
TTCAAAAATTGAAAAATTCCAAACACTAGTTTGTGATTTTGTCAATAGACAGAGTTTGGAAATTGAAAGTACAAGTAGAAAGAAAGATTTTTTTCTCTTTTAGCGAGGAAGAGAAAGAAGAAGTAGAGAAAGAGCAGCGCTTTTGACGTCTCTGATCCATGATCATCTTCTATATACCTAAATCTTTCAAAAAGTAATATTTTTCCATAATCAATTCAAACAAATGCCAAAATAGTAAGGATAATTTGATTTTTTATTTTTTATTTTTTATTGGTAAAATACATAAAGACCTCATTAAACTTGTCCAAAAAACAGTTTTGAACACTTAAACTAAACGGATGTTCTTTTACCCCCTATTCTTGTTCAGAGTGAATTAAATGCCATCCTAACACTATAATACCAGTCTCACAATGTAAGGTGCTTTACACACACGCCACATCATTGCCACGTCAGCACCACATTAGAGTCATATCAATACCATGTTAGAGCCACGTCAGAAATTATCTAAATTTTGATTTTTTTTAACCTTTCCGTTTCTTTTTTGTCCATTCACATTTTTTTCCTTACTCTTTAGTTAATACACTAATAAATCTCTAATTAATTAATAAATTCCTCTTAATTATATTTTTTTCATCGAATTCTCATCCGTATATACACGACAAAATTTAAATCCCTTCGATCTTGGTTTACTTTCCTCATTTTTTGTTTCGTTACCTTATCATATTAATTATTTTCAATTTTTCATTCCAATCTTCAACATCCATTATGATTTTTTCTTATTCAGTTAGCCGCAACAGAGAAAAAACGAAAAGATGCTATATTAATTTCTTAATTCTTAGAGCAAAGAAAAATTTATTATCATGTTCTTAATTTGTTGGGACTGAATAAAAATAAGAAGAAAGAAGATGAGGCAGATGGCGAAAAAAATAATTAAAACAAAAAAGGAAGAAGAAAAAAGATCGAGCAGATAGTGAGAAAGGAAAAAAGTATTACGAAAAAGAAAATGAAAGAAGATGAGTAGTAGTGAGAAAGGACAAAGTTTGAACAAAAAAGAAGAAGAGAAGATGAGGAGCTGAGCGAATGGAGAAGAAGAAAGGGGGGAGGGGGTTAGAAGTCGGAGAAAGAAGGCAGGTGGTAGGTTAAAAAACTAGAGGGGTTCAATCTTATTTTTTTATTTTATTTGTATTATATATTATTAGCGGGCTCATTTTTTTTAAATTTTACTCGCTTTTATTTTTATTTTTTTCCTTTTCTTTCATATCAGTCTTTAGGGTGACATTTAATTTATTCCGAACAAGAATAGGGAATAAAAGAATACTCGTTTGGTTTAAATATTTAACTTTATTTTTTAAATAAGTTTAATGAAATTTTTATGTATTTTGCCTTTTTTATTTTTTATGTAGGAGATAATTTTGTTAAGAGGATCTTGTAGACTGCCTTCTGATCAAGCACATGTCTCATTTATTTGCTGCATCCAAATGGAGATTTTTTCTTTGCCGACCAAATGAAGATGCTTTCTGATAGATTTTTTTTTTCTCCTTCAAGTTTTGAGATTAGGGTAGGCAGTTAATTGGTAAAGTAAAAGAAATAAGGAGAGAAATTTCAAAGACAGGTGTAGGGTTGGGATTTGGGAAGCTTAGCTCACCAACTATATTGCCCCAACAATTTCCAAAAACAAATAGTCTTGGTTGAACTTTGTTATATACATATTCGTAGTGTCATTAATTAGTGATCCCTATAGTCTAAAGAAGTAATTAGTAAATCTTACTAATGTATTTTCCCTAATTTAACATTATTTTAAAATATGTAAACTTGATTTTAGAAATTTAAAACTGATTACTTTGTATTTAAAGTATTTTGATCCTTTATGCTTGACCTCATGTGTTCTAGTAAATTCAAAACTTACAACCAGAAACTTGAGTTTACAGTCACATGAAACTTACATAATTGAAGGAAAATCTACTAACAGTACAATGTTCAATAGTAATGCAGACTAATTAACTTATACCCACCTTAAAGCAAAAATATTGGGTCTGTTTGAAAAGTCAAGTGTAATTATCTGGTGGTGTAACTATTAAAGTAGTAATTACTCACTCTGGTAATTTCACAGTATAATAACTATAATGATATATTTGTTTGCACAACGTAATTACAACATAATTCCTACTGTCATGTTTGGTTGGACAAGTGTAATTACATAATTAAATAAGTATTTTAAATTAACATTTGAATAAGCTTTACTTTGTGTGTATGTATATATATATATATATATATATATATATATATAATTATATTATGAGTTATTTGAAATAAATATCGTTCTATAACGAATTATTAAATAATTAAAAATTAATAAATAATATATAAAATCATCAGTATTTTATAAATAAATAATATTATTCCACAAACTAATTAAATCAAAATTAGAATAACGAATTTAATCTATCACTAACTCATGTGAATATAAGATAGATGGATATGAGCTTGTACTTTTCTATAAAAAATATTTATACTAATGAATATAAAATAAAATTTAGAAAATACAAAACAAGTACATTTTAATGTGTGAAGAATATATGCATATAAGAAATATTAGAAATTAGTTATACCTAGGTATTCAAACTACATATTTTTAGATAAAAGTATTAAATAACTATAAGTTGGTAACTAATATTGTAAAAAATAATCGGTTTCTTGATGAATTAAATAATGAATAACAAAATTTAAATTATGAATTTAATGTTTTACCAACTCATATGAATATAATGTGAAATTTATGATTTGTAACAAAATTTCACTATTTCAGTAACAAAAGGATAGGCATGAATTTAGAAGATATTGTTTCTTAATAATTATTTATACTGATGAATAGCAAATAAAGTTATTAAAATACGAAATTATATTTAATAACGAAGAAAATAAAGAAAAATAAATAAATAAATAAAATATGAGAAGTCACAAAATTATATAAAAGTACATATAGACAACATGCTGGAAGGTTAGAAAAAGAAAAAGAGAAATAGTGTAAAAAGAATATTACTAATATATTTGAAAAAAGAAAAAAAATAGAAAATTATATTAGCTTGTAATAACCCAATATAAGAATTGGAGATTGTATCGGATTTTCTCTCTCTTCTCTAACGTTCTCTCTCCTCTCTAACGTTCACCCCCTTTGACCTAACCTTACCGGCGCCTCACCTCCGTTGCCGCCCGTCGCAGTCAAGTCACCGGCGGTACACAGGTAAGCCTTCTCTCTCACACGGCCCTCTTCTCCTTTCTCGCTCTTTTCCTCTCTTTTGTTTTCTTTTTCTTTTCCTCTCTCTCCCTCTTCTCCCTTCATTTTTTTCTGGTATGCTCGGCGTTGGCGGGTACTCCGGCGTCTGTCGATCACTTTCTTCCCCCTTTCTCCTTCTTTATCCTGCTGAACCCCCTCTTCGATTTCTCTTCTCCCCTCGATCTTTCTCTACCTTTCTCCTCACCCTGCCTGTCGGCAGCAAGGCCGTTTGCCTCTGTCATTGGCACCCCTCACTCCTCCTCCTTCCTTTTTTATCTCTACTACAGGTAGGGGCAGTTCCGACAGTCTTGCTGGTATGTGTATAGGCAGATTTGCCGGCAGTCTCTCTGACGTGTGCTCAGCCAACCCTCCATCATTATAGCCGTTGTACCAGTATCGGGCGACCCTCCCACATGTTCTCAATCTATACTGCAGCATCCCGATATTTCCTTTGGTGTTTGCTACTTTTAGTATTTTCCTGCCATCCTTTAATTTTTAATTTTAATTTTAGTTTTTAGTTTGACTTGCCTCACTTTTTGTATTTGTTTCTATTTATCACATTCACTTGCACCACCTACTTACCTTCCTTTATTTGCATTCAATTAGTGCCTTTTAACTGTAGACTATTTTTTATTCCTAGTTTACCTTGCTGCGTATTGTAGTGGTACGCGTAGTATTCCTTTAGATTAGTGTGGCTGGGGTGAGAACTGGTGGAGTGTGGTCATGTCCTCGGGTGGGGCGGAGGGCGGGGGGAG
>MCJB01051586.1:46447-74615 GCA_002018475.1 Nicotiana obtusifolia | reverse complement strand
GGGGGGGGGGGGGGATTTGGACTATGTTATTGGAGAGTGAAATTTGATGATTTGAGGGTTGATTTGTGGTTGGAAATGGATGAAATTAGTATGGTACTCGTATTTGAATGGGTATTCAGAATTTGTGAATTTGGCCGGGTTTTGGGGTGTGGGCCCGGGGTTGACTTTTTGGGTTGACTTTTTTATTTGAGTTAAAGACCGTAGCTTATCTTTTGGAATCGTTTCCTATGGCTTTTATTGATGGTATTAAGTTATTTTGGCTAGATTTGAGCCGTCCAGAGTTTGATACACGCGGGAAGGGCTTTGTTAGAGGATTGATTTGGCTTGCTTGAGGTAAGTATATTATCTTAACATGGTTGAGGCACTAGTTGCCGGAGTTATTTATGATAGCTACATGCTATGAGTGGCGTGCATGTGTGGAGCTAAGCTCATGTGCATGCACGGGATAATTATCCATGCTGGGGGTAGTGCTTAGGCTATAATATGCCTTAAATTGATTGCTGAGCTTCATGCGTAATGTTTCTCTTATTTGTACCCCTGTTGTGAGCTATTTGATCCATGTTTGAGGTTGCATAGGGGTTAAATCTCCTGATTAAGATCGATAGCTGCTATTTTGTGATGTATTCACTTGATTCGAGCTATGACATCACACTTGCACATGCATACACCTTAGCATGTCACTTATACCAGTCCAGGAGTATGAAATTTGATGTTCTTTCATCATGTACATGTATTCTTGCACACCTGCTTTATGTGTGATATGGTTTGTACTGGTAGCCCATGACCATGCCGAGCGAAGTGTCATATTATGTTTGTGACTACGCCGGGCGGTTGGTGTTGTTGTGCCTGTGACCACGTCAGGCGGTTCATGTTGTTGTGCATGTGACCACACTGAGCGGATTGTGTTATTGAGCATGTGACCACGCCAGGCGGATTATGATTATTGCATGTGACCACGCTGTGCAACGTGTGGATATAGATCTATCCCCCTAAGGTCACCCTCACATGTGCCTTCTTGATGTGTACACGGGGGTATTAAGGAAAAGTAATCAGTGGTCTGGTACTTTTATGGTAATTCTTAGGAAAATCTAGCCAGTATTTTTTGGTTATTGCATTTCATCTTTACTTGCAATTTTCTTGGTTCTTTACCTGATTTACTTGCTTATCATCCTTATATGCTGGATCATCGATTGAGCAGAGTACTTGAGAATTGTGAGCACCAAGATGGTTCCTTCTGTGCTTTTGAATTGATCGCAATATTTTTCTGTACTTGTTGGATTTATGAACTGTATAGGTTATAGCGAGTATCATTTTTAATTCTTTCTTCTGTTACCTCGACGAAGTTAGTTATGATACTTGCTGAGTACATGGGGTCGGTTGTACTCATACAACACTCTGCAATTGTGCAGATCCAAGTGTCAGACCCAATCACTAGTAGCGGAGTTGTTTGCTGAGTTGTTGGAGAGTTGAGGTGGAGCTGCATCCCGATCGCAGTCTTGGTGTCTCTTTCTATTTGTACTATTGTCTTTATTTTCGGACAATATTGTTATCTAGCTTTACACACTTGTAATTTTATTTTAGAGCTCATGACTCTGTATTTAGTAATTTTGAGTGATTTTATCATGTATTGGCAATATTGTGACATATTTGAAGGCTTCAGACTTGTATCATTTTTTTAATTTTGTTATTTTGTTTCGTCTTGTTATGTTCGGCTTGCCTAGCAAGTGCATTAAGCACCACCACGCCCAATTGGTGGTTTTGGGTCGTGACAAGTTGAAATCAGAGCCCTAAGTTCATAGGTACTGCCATAAGCAAGTTTAGTAGAGTCTTGCAGATCAGTACAGAGACATCTGTACTCTGTACTTATCTTCGAGAGGCTATCGAACCGTTAGAAAAAAATTTATTTTCTTGAATTCTTGTCGTGCGGATTTGTTATATCCGAAGTTTAAACCTTTGCCCTCCCAAATGGTGAGCACACGTCCAGCTGGATCGGGTGGACGGGCACTAGTACCACCAAGCAGGGTCGAGAGAGGCCGGGGCCGAGCTACAACTAGAGCAGCACCTTTGGAGCCACCAGTTGCTCCAACTGAGGAGCAGGTTCCAGATACTGTTGAGCCGGTGGGACCAGCTCAGACACCAACGATACCTATTATTATACCTGATCTTCTGGAGGCTTTGGCTCATATTTTGAGTGAGTGCATGAGCTTAGCTCAGGCGGTTATGATACCAGTTGCACCAGCCACCTCACAAGCTAGGAGAGATGCCTAGACTCACGCTGCTCGTACTCTAGAGCAGCTAGCTCAGGGTCATTAGATACTAGGGGTATTACCAGTTCAGCCAGTTATTACTGTCCGGGCCGAGGTCGGTCCACCTATGACTGATGAGGAACGAAAGAGGTTAGAGCGGTTTAGGAAGCTTGATCCACCAGAGTTCGGTGGAGGAGAGTCAGAGGATGTTCAGGATTTTCTGGTGGCAAACTTATAGTTAGGTAAGCCAGTTGGTGCAGTTCCACTTTCATGGCATGAGTTCTCAGTTTTCTTCTTAGAGAAGTTTGTTCCACTAACTCGCAGAGAGGAGCTGCATAGGGAGTTTGAGTAGCTATGCCAGAGGGATATGACTGTGACCCGGTACGAGATGAAATTTGCATATTTGGCACCTCATGATATATGGTTGGTTCCCACTGAGAGGGAGAAGATCAGCAGGTTCACTAATGGCCTTAACTATGGTTTACGTTATAGTTTAGCTCGAGAGATTGAGACGAATGCTAGGTTTGAACAGGTGATCGAGATTTCTAGACGATTGGAGCACGTTCGCGGGCTTGAGCGTGAGGAGCGGGAGGCCGAGAAGCCTCATGGTCCAGGTGGTTTCAGCAGTGCCTCATCTGGAGGCCAGTCACATTACAACAAAGGTCGTCCTTTTGACTCGCTCAGTCAGCTCGTCATGTTCCTCATGGTTCATCAGTTAGCCATAGTTCATAGAGTGCTCGCCCAGCTCAGTCATCATCCAGTACGCTACCGACTTAGAGTTCTTACCATGCTCCATCTATTCAGGGTTTTATAGGTAGTTTCTCGGGCTATTAGAGTTAGCAGCCTATTAGGAGAGGTTGTTACGAGTGTGGAGACTTGAGTCATCTCAAGAGGGATTGCCCCAGACTTTTGAGCAGAATTCCACAGCAGAGCTTGCAGCCTATGATTTCAGCACCAATAGCTACACCACCTGCCCAGCCAGCTGGGGGTGGGGCTTAGTTAGTTCGAGGTCGCCCTAAAGGGGGAGGTCGATTAGGTGGTGGACAAGCCCTTTGCTATGCATTTCCAGCCAGGCCAGAGGTAGTTTCTTTTGACGTAGTGATCACAAGTATTGTTTCACTGTGCCACATGGATGCTTCAGTGTTATTTGACCCTAGGTCCACTTATTCATATTTGTCATCATTATTTGCTAGTTATTTGGATATGCCTCGTAATTCTTTAGTTATTCCTGTTTATATATCTACACCGGTGATTCTATTATGGTGGACCGTGTATATCAGTCGTGCGTTGCTATCATTGGAGGTTGTGAGACAAGGGTTGATTTATTGTTGATCAGTATGGTTGATTTTGACGTGATTTTGGACATGGATTAGTTTTCACCATGTCACGCTATTCTTGATTGTCACGCTAAAACTATGACATAGGCGATGTCGTGGTTGCCTAGGGTTGAGTAGAGTGGTTTCCTAGATTATGTTCCTGGTAGGGTGATTTCATATTTGAAGGCTTAGTGGATGATTAAGAAGGGGTGCTTTGCATACTTGGCCTTCGTGAGAGATGTTAGTGCCGATACCCCTACTGTTGAGTCAGATTTGGTAGTGAGGGATTTTCCAGACGTGTTTCCTGTAGATCTGCCGGGTATGCCACCCGACAGGGATATTGATTTTGGTATTAACCTGGTGCCGGGAACTTAGCCTATTTTTATTCCACCGTCGTATGGCGCACCAATGGAGCTGAGGGGATTGAAGGAACAACTTCAGGAGTTGCTTGATAGGGTTTTATCAGGCCCAGTGTGTCACCTTGGGTGCACCGATTATATTTTTGATGAAGAGAGATAGTTTTAAGAGGATGTGTATTGACTACAGACAGCTTAACAAGGTTACAGTTAAGAACAAGTACCCACTACCGCATATTGATGATTTGTTTGACTAGCTTTAGAGTGCTAGGGTATTCTCAAAGATTAATTTGAGATCGGGGTACCATCAGTTGAAGATTCGGACTTCAGATATTCCGAAGACGGCATTCAGGACCCGCTATGTTCACTATGAGTTTTTGGTGATATCTTTTGGGCTGACCAATGCCCCAAAAGCCTTCATGCATTTTATGAACAATGTGTTCCAGCCATATCTTGATTCTTTCGTTATTGTGTTTATTGATGATATATTGGTGTATTCTCGCAGCCGGGAGAATCATGAGCAACACTTAAAGATCTTGCTCCAGACCTTGGGTTATGTGATATCCAGTGAGGGGATTAAGATAGATCTAAAGAAGATTGAGGCAGTTCAGAGTTGGCCCAGATCATCTTCTGCTACTGAGATCCGGAGTTTACTTGGTTTGGCGGGGTATTATCGCCGTTAGTAGAGGGGTTTTTCATCTATATCAGCCACATTGGCTAGATTGACCCAGAAGGGTGCCCCATTTAGGTGGTCTGATGAGTGCGAGGAGAGATTTTAGAAGCTCAATATTGCCTTGACTATAACTCCAATTCTGGTTTTGCCTTCGGGATCAGGTTCTTATACAATCTATTGTGATGCTTCACGCATTGACATTGGATGTGTGTTGATGCATGAGGGTATAATTATTGCTTATGCTTCGTGTCAGTTGAAGCCCATGAGAAGAATTACTTAGTACACGATTTGGAGTGTGCAGCCATTGTTCACGCGTTGAAGATTTGGAGGCATTACCTTTATGGTGTGTCTTGCGAGGTGTTCATATATCATAGGAGTCTCCAGCACTTATTCAAGCAAAAGGTTTTGAACTTGAGACAACGGAGGTGGTTAGAGCTTCTAAAGAACAATAATATCACTATTTTTTATCATCTGGGGAAGATTAATATGATGGTCGATGCTTTGAGTAGGAAGGCTGAGAGCATCAGGAGTCTTGCTTATATTCCAGTTGGGGAGAGACCGTTAGCATTGGATGTTCAGGCTTTGGCCAATCAGTTTGTGAGATTGGATATTTCAGAGCCTAGCCGGATTCTTGCTTGTATGGTTTCACGGTCTTCTTTGTTTGAGCGCATCAAGGTGCATCAGCATGATGATCCCCACTTGCTTGTCTTAAAGGACACGGTGCAACACAGTGATGCCAAGGAGATTACAATTGGAGATAATGGGGTATTAAGGCTGCAGGGTCAGATTTGTATTCCGAATATGGATGGGTTGCGTGAGTTGATTCTTGAGGAGGCCCGTAGTTTGCAGTATTCCATTCATCCAAGTGCCGCGAAGATGTATTAGGATTTGAGGAAGAACTATTTGTAGAGGAGGATGAAGAAGGATATTGTTGAGTATGTTTCTCGGTGTTTGAACTGTCAGCAGGTGAAGTATGAGCATTAGAGACCCGGTGGTTTGCTTCGGAGGATTGATATTCTGGAGTGGAAATGGGAGCATATCACAACGGATTTGTAGTTGGATTTCCACAGACCATGAGGGGATTCGACGTAGTGTGGGTCACTGTGGACAGACTGACCAAGTCTACTTACTTCATTCTAGCTATGACTACCTATTCTTCAGAGCAGCTAGCTCGGATCTATATCCAAGAGATTGTTTGCCTTCATGGTGTGCCCGTGTCTATTATCTCAGATAGAGGCGCTCAGTTCACATCTTATTTTTGGAGAGCAGTGCAGCGAGAGTTTTGCACACAGGCCGAGCTGAGTACAACATTTCATCCCCGGAGTGACGAACAATCCGAGCGCACTATTTGGATTTTGGAGGACATGTTATGTGCCTGTGTCATTGATTTTGGTGGTTCATGGGATCATTTTCTTCCATTAGCAGAGTTCGCCTACAACAACAACTTTCAGTCGAGTATCCTGATGGCACCTTATGAGGCCTTGTATGGGAGGCGAAGTTGTTTTCCGGTTGGTTAGTTTGAGCCTGGGGAAGCTAGGTTGTTGGGTACTGATTTGGTCCGCGATACTTTGGATAAGGTGAAGTAGATTCAGGAGTGGCTTCATACAACACAGTCCAGGAAGAAGAGTTATGCCGACAGGAGGGCTCGTGATGTTACATATATGGTGGGCGAGAAGGTTCTACTCAGAGTTTCACCCATGAAGGGTATGTTGAGGTTTGGAAGAAGGGCAAGATGAGCCCCAGGTATATTGGTCCTTTTGAGGTTCTTGAGAGAGTTGGAGAGGTGGCTTACAGACTTGCCTTGCCACCTAGTCTATCGGGAGTTCACCAGTGTTTCATGTTTCTATGCTCCTGAAGTATTATGGTGATCCGTTACACGTTTTGGACTTCAGCACGGTGCAGCTGGACGAGGATCTAACTTATGATATGGAGCCGATGGCTATTTTGGACCCGTAGGTTCGGAAGTTGGGGTCGAAGAATATAGCTTCGATAAAGGTTCATTGGAGGGGTCACCCAGTTGAGGAGGCTACTTGGGAGACCGAGTAGGAGATGCGAAGCAGATATCGTCACCTATTTGAGACTTCAGGTATGATTCTAGACCTGTTCGAGGATTAACGTTTGTTAAAAAGGGGGAGAATGTGACAAACCGGCCGGTCGTTTTGAGTATTTTAGCCTCTTCCTTTATTTGATGCTTTACTTGTGTGTAATTATGGTAATGCAACTTTTTGGGATGGTTGGTTTGGTTTCGGGGAGATTGTGGAGTGAATTGCGACACTTAGTCCCAAGGTTGGAAGCTTAAGTTGTAAGAGTTGATCGAATATTGACTTTTATGTAGATGACTTTGCAATAGAGTTTTGATGGTTCCGATAGCTTCGTATGGTAATTTTGGACTTAGTGTATGTTGATCTGGAGGTGCGTATGTTGATTTGGTGCTTTTTGGCGAAAGCTGAAAAGTTGAAGGTTTTGAAGGTTGATAGGTTTGACCGAGAGTTAACATTTTTGATATCGGGTTCGGAGTTTGGTTCCGGGAGTTAAAATAGGTCCGTTATGTAATTTGGAACTTACATGCAAAATTTAAGGTCATTCGGAGTTGATTTGATATAGTTCGGCATGAGTTTTGGAAGTTAAAAGTTCATTAGTTCATTAGACTTGAATTGAGATACGATTCGTGGTTTTGATGTTGTTTTATGTAATTTGAGGCCTTGTTAAGTTCGTGTTATGTTTTGGGATTAGTTGGTATGCTTGGACGGGGTCCCGGGGGCCTCGGGGGTGTTTCAAATTGATTTCGGACCATTTAGGGACTTAGTGTTATTGTTGAAGCTTTTGGCTTCTGGTGCTTTTGCATCTGCGGTGGGACTGGCTGCAGATGCGAGGTTCGCCTGGCCGGGGAACTTTCGCAGATGTGTACATGATTCCACAGAAGTAGATGTGCTTATGTGAGAAGGGGTCCTCAGAAACAGAGTTTGGCTGAAGGAGCAGGGATCGCAAATGCAGATGGATTTCACAGGTGTGGGAGTATGACCGCAAAAGCGGATGGTCGGGCATTTGGCTGGGTTCTCAGATGCGGCCCTTGTTTCGCGGGTGTGAGAGATTGTTGGACAAGTTTTATAATCGAAGGTTTGAGTGTTTTTCTCATTTTTGAATTTATGGAGCTCGGCCTAGGGCAATTTTTTGAGTGCTTTTTATCACAATTGAAGAGTTAAGTGATCCTTACTCACTTTTGGTGTTAGATATTGATTACCGCAGATTATTACACTTAACTTCATGAATTAAAGGTGGGATTTGGGGGGTTTTTGGACCATGTTATTGGAGAGATAGATTTGATGATTTGAGGGTTGATTTGGAGTTGGAATTGGATGAAATTGGTATGCTTGGACTCGTATTTGAATGGGTGTTCAAAATTTGTGAATTTGGCCGGGTCCCGAGTGCGAGCTCGGATTTGACTTTTTGATTTGATTTAAAGATCTTCGATTTATCTTTTGCAATCATTTCATATGGGTTTTATTGATGGTATTAAGTTATTTCGGCTAGATTCGGGCCGTCCGGAGGTTGATACACGCAGGAAGGGCTTGTTAGAGGATTGATTTGGCTTGCTTGAGGTAAGTATCTTATCTTAACATGGTTGAGGCACTAGTTGCCGGAGTTATTTATGATAGCTACATGCTATGAGTGGCGTGCATGTGTGGAGCTAAGCGCATGTGCATGCACGGGATAATTATCCATGCTCGGGGTAGTGCTTAGGCTATGATATGCCTTAAATTGATTGGTAAGCTTCATGCTATGATGTTTCTCTTATTTGTACCCCTGTTGTGAGCTATTTGAGCCATGTGTGAGGTTGCATAGGGGTTAATCTCCTGATTGAGCCTGATAGCTGCTATTGTTTGATGTATTCACTTGATTCGAGCTATGATATCACACTTGCACATGCATACACCTTAGCATGTCACTTATACCAGTCCAGGAGTATGAAATTTGATGTTCTTTAATCATGTACATGTATTCTTCTATATTTTCTTTATGTGTGATATGGTTTGGACTGGTAGCTCATGACCACGCCAGGCAGAGTGTGATATTGTGCCTGTGACCATGCTGGGCGGCTTGTGTTGTTGAGTCTGTGACCACGCTGGGCGGATCCGTGATATTAATCCTGTGACCACGCTGGGCGGATTATAATATTGAGCTTGTGACCACGCCTAGCGGATTATGATTATTGCACGTGATCATGTCGTACAGCGTGTGGATACGGATCCATCCTCTTAGCGTCACCCTCTTATGTGCATTCTTGATGGTGTACACACGGATATTGAGAAAAACTAATTAGTGGTATGGTATTGTTATGGAAATTGTGAGGAAAATCTGGCCAGTGTTGTTTGGTTATTGCATTTAATCTTTACTTGAAACTTCCTTGGTTGACTGAGCAGAGTACTTGAGTAATTGTGAGCACCAAGATGGTTTCGTCTGTGCTTATGACTTGATTGTATTATTGTTCTGTACTTGTTAGATTTATGAACTGTAAAGGTTATAGCGAGTACCATTTTTAATTCTTGCTTTTATTACCTCGCCGATGTTAGTTATGATACTTGCTGAGTACATGGGGTCGGTTGTACTCATACTACAGTCTGCACTTAATTATGCAAATCTAGCTGTCGGGCTCAGTCACTAGTAGCGAAGTTGCTTTGCTGAGTTATTAGAGAGAGCATCCCGATCGCAGTATTGGCGTCTCTTTCTATTTGTACTGTTGTCTTAATTTTCAGACAGAATTGTTAACTAGCTTTGCAGACTTGTATTCCATTTTAGAGTTCATGACTTTGTATTTACGAGTTCTAAGGGATATTATCATGTATTGGCGATATTGTCTCATATTTGAAGGCTTCAGACTTATATCATTTTGTTAAATTCTGTTATTTTGTTTTGTCTTTTTATGTTCGGCTTGCCTAGCAAGTGCATTAGGCGTCATCACGCCCAATTAGTGGTTTTGGATCGTGACAGATAGCTGTGATATTACTGATGGGCTGCGAAGGGCTATGGATGCTTGATCACCGTCACGATGTGTTGTATGGTTTTGAGAAGTAAGTATGTCAGTGGATCTTTCGGTTATTTATTTGAGGAATAAAGTTGATTCTTATATCTTATCGACGAGTGTAGACTCGAGAGGATTAATTAGTTGCCTAGTTGTTGTGACCATGGTAGGGTCATGATATGGTTTTGATTTGAGTCTCGTCGCTAATTTCATATGAGGCTTCTATTCAGTAGGAGGCACATATTATCATTTTTGAACATTTGAGGAAGTTGGCTTGATTGTCACGAGGATAAGTATGCACTTGGCAGAGTCTTTGGCGTGTTTTATGACTAGTGTTACATAAGTTTATGAAGTGTTCAGCTGATTAGTAGTGTAGGATCGGGGCAGCCACGAAGTAAGGGTACTACAGGTCACTGACGATGTGTTCTATGGCTTCGAGCCAAGTGGGGGAGTCAGCTATCGATGATCAGATTGCATGGTCATGCAATATATTAGTTTCTGGAGTAAGGGACGCCTGTGGATTAGCTATGATTTGAAAAGGATGACTTCAGGAATGATTCGAGCTTGATATTCGTTGTGGATGTAGTATGCAAGAAAAGGGAAACACTTGGTTGCTTCTTTGAATATTCGTGTGTTGGTGAAGCGCGGGTTGTTCGACGCGTATTGGATGTACAATAAATATTAGAGCAAGGTGAATGACTTTCGAGGGGGTTCTAATGAGTCCCAGATTTATATGTGGTATTTAAGGATTTTCGGATTTATGTATGGCTAGGGCTTGAGATCGGCATTTGGTTTTGCAGTACTTCTATATCAATAACAACTCTACATGGTAGTATTAGAGAGATGCAAGAAAAGACTTCGTGTTTGCAAAAGGTCCCTTCAGAGCGAGCATTTTAGGTTGAGTTACTTTTGGGTTTGGCAGTCTGCATGACTCGGTTGAGTTAGAGGAAATCAGTTCTGATGATTTGATTATGTGTTAATAGGTTTCAAAGAATTCACGGTGGTTATGGCCACAGTTCGGCGTTGATGTCTTCTACGAGTATAGAAGGTCTGCTGCATTGTGATGTTCTCTCGGATTAGGTTAAGTAAAAAGTTTCTGGTCAATGGGGGTGTTTATCCCACTGGTGATTCAGAGTTGATTATGAGATTTTTGTACTTCCACTAGTTTGCATTGATAGTTGTGGTGAGCCGTGCGGGATTGAGATTTGCACGAACAAGGTTGCGATATAGCTTCAAAGGAAAGGTCATGAGTTCTTGAACGCATGGAATGATTTCAGGTGTTTAAGAAAATGCTAGCACTATTTTATGTCGCCTGAGAAAAGTGTGCATTTTAGGAGGCGCATTGTGTTTTGACTTGCGGATGCTTGACTAGTGTTGTGGTGATCGCTTGGTCTTAGGTTGCTGAGGTTCAGGTTTTGCTACGTGGCGCAAAAGATCTACGTGAGTATTTCCATAAGATGATTGTGTATGAGTGTTGTATCAGTCATTTGAGTATTGGAGTTGGGATCAGATATGGAGATTCCGGTATTCTTGAGGTTTAAAGATTGAACGTTCACGTAGGCAGACTATTTTTCCTTGATTGCAGACTATGAAGATATGTTAAGAATTGGATAACTGATAGTATATGTTATGGATAGGTTGCTATGGAATTTTGGAAGGTTGTTTACCTGTTTGGGGATGGTCGGAATTGGTATGGGGCTATTTGTAAGCCTAATGAGAATATGTATTCTATATCAGATCGGGTTCGCTACTCATGCGCAACTGTTATCGTAAGTATATCATCTGGCAGAATGGATTTTATTCGTACCCTTGTCTATGTTATATGTTTCTCTCTTATACTATGCTAAGCTGTGAGGCTATTTAATTATTTGCAGGCATGTTGTAATCCCGTTTAGGCCTTGTGGCGATATATGAGTGAGATGGATCTTATGATGTTGATTTGCTTATTCCACACTAGCTGTGCTTGCTCTTTTCCGTATTGTATTATGACTACTCACCTCCCCACAGTTATTTTTGTGCACTCTATCGTGTTTGATGTTGACGCACATGTGCTTATTGAGCACGAGCACTATGGCTCGATGGGTATCCCTATGTGGATTGATTGATATGTTTTGGATCGGGTTGCGCGCTACAACAGAGTTATGTGGGATATCCTTCCTTGTAGTTACTTCGTCTACTTTGTTTCCCCTTGTGGGATGAGCTCATGAAATTATGCTTTTGGTTTTATATCAATTGTACTTATTAGATAGTCCTCGTACCTTATTTTCTTTCCATTTATATTTGAGTTATTATTTGGTGTACGGACCACATTGTGTTTGGTTCCATGTGGCTTTTGGTGTGACTCGTTGGTAGGGTTGCTGGTATTGGGTAAGACGAGGCTTTTGGACCTAGGATTTGCACTATCATATTAGGGTAAGGAATGTTTGGAAGAATAATACCATATTTTCGCTCAGAATTTGGCAATGGTCCTTGTCGGACAAGTGAGCTCCTCGACTTGAGTATTTCATGGGTGGTTACGAGTTTTTGCATGTTTCTCTATCATTAGCACCGCTATGAATGTCCGGAACGAGGTTTTATTTGATATGAAGTACATTAGCGGCACTGGATTTGATAATGAGCAACTGTAGTGATCTGAAGTTACTGTCGTGAGTACATGAGTTATCTTGTACATCGTGTGGTTTGATCTTGACAGAGTATTGACGGCTCGATTCAGCTTGTTGAGATTGATACAATGTATGTATACATGATGGAACCTTATAGGAGATTCTGGATGTTGGAATTTGGTTCCACGCCCTGTGGGGCTAAGGTCGAAGGGAGAATCTTCAGCCGGGGTTGTGTTCACGAACTTACATGGATCGAGGTGGCACGGGTTCACTCATGGGTATGGGTATGAGGAGTTCATTTAGCTAGTTGACGGCTTGGAACGACTCTTGGCACGTTCGAGGACGAACGTATGTTTAAGTGGGGGAGAATATAATGACCCGATCGGTCATTTTAAGTACTAGCTTTCTTTTCTGTGTTTCGAGACTTTTCATAGCTCTATTTGAAAATTTTAAACATCAATTTTTAAATAAAATATAATCTTTGACTTTAAAGATAACTAGAGTTGACCAAGGTCAACGTTTTTGGTAAACGATCTCGGATCGGTACTTTGACGATTTCGGTAGGTTGTATGATGATTTTGGGCTTATACGTATGTTTGGTTGGGTTCCCGAGTGACCCGAGCACGTTTTGGCGCATTATGTGAAAAATTGGAAAATTTGGTTTTAAACTTGAAAATCTTGAGTTTTGATGATCGAATTGTGATTTTAGATGTTATTTTGATGATTTGAGGCAACGAGAAAGTATGTATGATGTTATTATACTTGTGTTTATCTTTGGGTTGGAGCCCTGGGGGCTCGGGTGAGTTTTGGATTGATTTCGGATCATTTTTAGCCTTGTAAAGTTAGCTGGTTTTCTGGTGTATCTCAGTGCTTCACGATCACGAAGCCTTCACTACGATCGTGATCCGTGATCGCAAAGGGGAAATTTGGAACAGGGGTAGGTTACTTTATGTGAATGCGAGGAGCAACGCGCGAAAACGAAGCCTTAGGAGAACTGGCCTTCGCGAACACGACAGCCCTCACGCGAACGCGTACTTGGGAGCTTTGGGAAAGGGGGATGAGGTCTTCATCGCTATTGTGCCCTGTTGATCGCGAACGCGGAGGCTTGGTGGATGTGATTCCTTCGCGAACGCAGTGCTGACCTCGCGAGCGCGAAGGCCTGTTGACCTTTGTTCATCGCGAACACGGCAGGTGCTCTGCAAACGCTAAGAGCACCTGACGTCCAGGTATTTAAGAAGCTAAAAAACGTGATTTGACCATCTTTCACCATTATTGAGGCCTAGATCATGGATTGGAGATATTTTTGAAGAGATTTTTATCCCAACTTTATTGGTTAACGATTTTCATCTAATTTTTATTTATTTTCATAAACACCCAGATATTTTTATGCTTAAATGTAGTAGTTTAAAAGCAGAAATTGGGGGTTTGGGGGTAGAATTTAGGAATTTTTGTAAAATCTAGATTTAAACCTCAAATTTATGTTATATTTTTGAAATAAATTATCTATTTCGACTCCTGGGGTTATGGGTCATCGGGATTTGATCTCGATTTCGATTTTGGACCGTGTGGACTCGGATTGACTTTTTATTGAATTTTGAAATTTTGGCAAAAATTAAACCTTTATTGATTGGGGATGTTTACTATAGCATTGTTTGACTTTCTTAGATGATATTTGACTAGGTTTTGATCGTTTTGAGGGGTATTTCTAAGGGAGACGGTATTAGATTCTGGAAATTATTCCGGAATGAGGTAAGTATCTTGCCTAGCTTTGTTGGAAAAAATTTTCCTACTAAATGATTTTGTTTGCTACATGTAGGGGTGATGCATATACGAGGTGACGAGCGTATGTGCATGTGCCAAGGTTTCCATGCTCGGAAAGAGGAATTATATGCTTCTTTGTGCTTTGTTGAACTTGGTGATCCCTTGACTTATTCTTTATTTAATCTATGACTAATATACTCAATTATCTATGTTAGAAATCATGTTATAATATATGACATCTTGAAAGGACTTAATGTGTTATTTTCGAGACTGTTTACATACTTAATTGGCCACAGCATCATGGTCCTCCATTTATATCTTTTTAATGTTATGCTACTTGAGCTTCTTTATCCGTAATAAGATATGATGATTGGGGTCTTAGGGCTATGTTTGACATGATGGTTATTTCCGTGCGGTGGATACCATATCGTCATGATAACTATTGCCGTGCGATGTGAAATAATATTGGCCGGTTGGTTGTTACCATGTGAGAATAATTGAATATCTAGTTACGATAACCCATTCGTTAAAAACTTACATGCCATCTACTTGGTTTCCTATTAATGTTTGTTGTTTTGTATGTTACTTTCATGTTTGGGTTCTTTATGTAGTTATCTCCGTGTTTCCTATCTGGCTTGTTACTGCGATATCTATATTTCTACCTTGTCTGTTGCGGTTACTCCTATGATTTTACTTGATTTACTTTTTCTACAAGTTCTCTCCGAATTCCTGCCTTTACTTGTTATTAGCCCGTACATTACATGCCTCTATTTGTTACGTGATTTACTTATCTTGAAATGTCACATGCCTTCACTTAGTACCTGCCTTCACTTGCTGTATGCCCTTACTTGCTACATGCCAACACTTGTTATATGATTTTACTTATTACATACCTCTACGTGATGCCTGCTTTTACTTGACGTACATCTGTTTCATGTTCTACACTTCTTTGCTTAGCCGGATTGGGTGAATTTTGGATTGGTTGTATATTTTTGCTTGGTGGAAGCCTTGTCTTTATATGTGGGAGACTAGCTCTGGGGTGATGTGTTGCTCATCGAGTTTGTATTCCTAGTTGAATTATGCGTGTTAGTTTTCCTGGCATTATGTTGTAAAGTTTCTGTGCTTTGTTGTTGTAGAATCTTTACATATGGACTTATTATATGTATATGGATCGGGTTGCACGTTGTAACGGTATTGATATGAGATATGGGATCGGGTTTCATGCCGCAATAGTATTGATATTATATATGGGATCGGGTTGCACATTGTAATGGTATTGATATAACATACGAGATCGGGTTGCACGCCGCAACGGTATTGATATTATATATGGGATCGGGTTGCACGGCGTAATGGAAAAGATATTGTATATGGGATCGGGTTGCACGCTACAATGGAGAAGATGTATTATGGTTATTTGTGTCTATTCATTTCTGTTATCATATCGTGTTGTGAGACTGATAATACTCAAGGGCCCCCTGTCATTTTGTATTCTTGCTTTATTTATTACGTGATTATCCATGTCTCTTTCTCGTATTGCTCTTTCTGCTTATCATCTGCACAGGTAGAATTTTGAGTGAGTATCTTTTAACTTAAAACCTTGTCGCTACTTCACCGAGGTTAGTCAAGATACTTACTGAGTTCATGGGGTCGGTTGTACTCATACTACACATCTGCACCGTACGTGCAGATCTTGGAGCTGCATAGCTGTGGAAGCCGAAGCCTAGCATTGAAGACGTACCCGTATTTGAGATTCAATCTACCTTTTGTTCATGTTAGTTTAGGATTTTAATTTTATTTATGTAAACTTCAAACAAATATTGAATTTATTCCTCATATCAGTTTGTAAATCCAAATTATAGTGGCTCGTGATTTGTACTACCAGTCCTTGGGAAGTTGTGTAGAATTTAGCTATTTTCATTCTTGTCGTTATTAATTTTTCACTTGAGTTACATCATTTTGTGTTTTGCTTACCTAGCACTGGCTTTAGTTTCCATCACGACTAGGTGGAATTTGGATCATGACATCTTTACTAGTGCATAATCTATAATCTAAATACGATTTCTATTTTTTGAACCTTTGCTAGTGCAAAATCCATATCAAACTTTCGCCGTAAAAAATGCAAACGAGTCAAAGACACTCAAAGGGAAAGGCTTAAAGAACAAAAGAAGAGAGAGAATTTGGTAGGTTACAAATAAATCAAATGTATTTCGTTCTTCTAAGATTAGAATTTTATTGTCTTTTCAAATATAGTGGCTGAGTCAATTTTAAGTGAAACTTT
Source organism: Nicotiana obtusifolia (assembly GCA_002018475.1). Taxonomy (NCBI): domain Eukaryota; kingdom Viridiplantae; phylum Streptophyta; class Magnoliopsida; order Solanales; family Solanaceae; genus Nicotiana; species Nicotiana obtusifolia. Next base: position 58,359 of record MCJB01051586.1, on the reverse strand, counting down.
TGTATTGTTGAAAAGAATTTTTATATAGTAAAACTAATATTTACTAGGTATTTACCATCAATAACTATAGTTTGAAATAATTACAATACATAGCTAATATTTGTAGTTTATAGTAAATTTACCTTTCACACAATTTTCGGGTTTCCTCACAACCCTAAGAACCATCTTCACTTCTAAAACCTCTGTGTTGCCACTATCAGATCGTCGCTAGACCGTCTCTGCACCGCCATCATCGAAAATTGCTGCCGTCATTCTCCAAATGGTCCTAAATTTTAACCATCTCTTGCTCTCATCCTCCTCTATACGAATCCATAACATATTTGTTTACCCTAAAAAACGGATAACAATTGAATTTATATGTGGTTTTAAGAATATGCGGATCAATTCAATACAAATGATAAATAACGTTAGATTAAACATATAAAGGATGTAATAAATTTGTCAAACCAACTAAGGGGAGTGATCCCGGACTCATAACGGTTTAATGTAATGTCTGCCTTCGATCCCTGGCTCACAACATTGAAGAACTGATGATAAGAACTTTGAATAGCTGAGAAAACGAGAGTATATTGCCTTGATATGCATGCTACAATGAATAATAATCTTTTCCCTTTATAAATTAGGGGAAGTTTACCCTAAGTACAATTCTAAGAAAGATAAAAATCTTCCGTTACACCGATCATTAATACGAGTCGAGATTCGCGTCGTGATATCCGGTTGGGTACGGATAACAATGCCCTTTGTTAGTCGTGTGCAGCTTCTCGGTGATGCTCTCCGAAGTCTCAACCTTAAATCGTACCTCGAGGATATGGCCCCGATATACCTGAGGGTAGGTGTTTTCCCGATCCTTTATACGAGGGGTTGTTCATTCTGACTCTGATATATTACGATCTTCTTCCCACTCTACTCGGCTCACCGGGAAGTCAAGTCATGGGACGGGCTCGGTTTTACCCATATACAAATAGTCCCCTCGTTTCTTAAGAGTAGGTTAGCCTAAACAATGAGAAACGATAGATGCCTCCGATTCCTTCCTTTGTAAGTTACGACGGGGAACTGAAATATCCCATCAATCGCGTTGTTCTGACTTCGGACACGTGTCGCTTACCGGCAGGTTGCCTCCAAATGCGAAGCATCGGGTGTTTCCCTATAAAATCCTCCTTCCTTTCTCCTTTTTCTTCTTTCCTATCAAACCGCTATCTTCGAGCCATTAACCCTTATCAAAACCTTCATCAAATCTTCAAATCTTCATCCATGTTCTTCAATCTTCATAGCAATCTCCAGATTTCTACCAAAAACTTCTTCAAATGTTCATACCCTGTTCTTCATCTCCAAAACCCATTTCTCCAAAGCTTTGTGTTTATTCATCCAATTTTCAAACTTCCTCTCAAATTTCAATGGAAAAAACATCGAAAACCATTCCTCAACAAGTTGCCTCTTCATCTTCTCAGCCAGCGGCTGGTATTGAAGTGGTCGCCCCCAAGGTGATGGCCCTCGAAGCGCCTTCTCTTGTTGTGGCTGTTAACAAACCGGCCCCTGAGCCTCCTTTATTGGCATTTATCCCTAGGGGCTGTTCGATTGCTGAAGACTTCAAGGTCGAGAAACCCATACGCAAACAGGACCGGGGCGAAGGGGTATCGAGATATATATGTTCGACGACCGAGGACGTTCTTCCCATAGTTCGCAAGATCTGCGGTTGGGAAGGCAAGGATGTGGTAGTCCCCGGGCTCAAGGATGCCGTTACTACCCATGTGAAGGGGTACTTAAGTGTTTACACTTATCCCTTCACATTTGGTCTGGTGGACCGATCGTCTTGGAATTTTGCAAGAGGTACGAAGTGTGTCTCGGGCAAATCCATCCATCACTGTGGAGGATCGTGATCCTACTTTGTTACTTCGTGAACAAGACCAAATCTTGCTAGCTCACGATCGACCACTTGCTTCGATTATACAGTCCCCGAATGTTTCGAAGGGTACTAATCAATCTTACGCTAGGCCAGTAAGGCCACCTTCTCCAGTATCGACGAAGACCGAGACCATGGCTGGCAGGGGCGCTTCGTCCGAATGAAGACCGAGGATTTGATCCCCCCAGAATACTTGACATTCCTTGAGGAATGGAATGTCTCTCTTAAGTGCAACTCCTTCATCAAAATTTCGTCTTCTTTTATTTCGATCTTATCATTTATGTTTGTGGTTGTGCAGTTGTTGCCCGGGTTCCGAATGTAGTCCCTCGTTTAAAGGAATGGATCGAGGGCATCTGTACTCAGATGTCCTATTTCGAGCGCACGTGACGCAAACTCTCAAAGGGCCGGCGAGAAGCCCGTCTCATGGTCAGGTTTCTTCCCGAATAGCCAACATTACATCTCCATTTTATATTACACTAATCCCTCTATTGTAGGTTTTCCTAAGACCACAAAACTTAGGCCCTCGGAAGGGGATGAAGATGTGCCCCTGCCCGTTGATCCCTCTGTTGCCTCCATAGATGGAAAGAAGAAAAGAAAAAGAAAGTCCTCGGGCTCCCCGAGCTCCAAGGTAAAGAAACCGAAGAAGCAGGTGCTCCATAAGCCCAGGAGGGGCTCCAGCTCCCATGTGCTTGCCTCCAACTCCCTTCTTTGGCTTAGGGACGAGCCGGAGGAGGAGTCTGTCTTCGTAAATCACGAGACGACCACCTATCCCGGGGATTGCGAGGCATCCGAAGGGGAGACTCGCGAGACCGACCCTTCTCCAACTCAGAAAGTCGACGCAAATCCCCGGGGTGAAACTTCCCAGGATTACAGTTCTGCACCGAAGGAAGTTCCCATTACAATTGAGATCTTGGGGACGTCCTCTTACACCAAGTCTATGCTCGAAGAAGCCCATGCAAGGAAGGAGAAATCTAACGAAGGGGCTCATGGTGTGGACGATCCCTTTTGTTCCTTTTTTGACGGCGTGGACTCATCTGTCTTGGAAGACTTTTCCGGGTCGGGCAACCTGGAAGTGCCGATAATGGATCCGCCTTCAGAGGTCGGAGGGCTAAACTCGAGCCCAAAGTTAGTCAACCAGGTTCCCGCCCCGAGTGTGGACCCCAGCCGTAAGAGGTCGATAATCACCACCTTCCCGGAGGATGCCCGGGTTCTTTCGGCTCCCATGGGAGTAGCGAGCCACCTTCCATGCCTGGTGACCGAAGAAGACTAGTCAAAAATGAACGAGGTGGAAGTACCGTGCCTGTTCAACGAGGTGCAGCAGGCACTGAATCGGGTAAGGCATCATTATGCTCTTTTGACCTTTGACTTAGTCCTTGATATTTCTCATATCTTCTTCTTTTTATCCTTTCGTAGGCCTCGGCACTCCATCACGAAAGCTTTTTTCGGTACTGGACCGAGGTTAACCAGCTTGAGGCTGAGGTCAAGGAGCTTGCCGAGGAAAGAGACATGTATAAGCTTCTCAGCGAGCAACACGAAGGGGTCATCAAGAATCCCCAGGCCGAGCTGGATGCGGCTCAGAAAGAGCATGCCGACTTGGTCGAAAAGGTAAAGGTTTTCAATGTTAGCAATGAAGACTTAGCCATGGCGACTAACGTCCAAACATCACAGCTTCAACAAAAGATTGACCGGATCGACCAACTCCGAGATGATATTGAAGAGATGGTGGCCCAGTATAGGGCTGATGTCGAAGCATCCGAGGCTCGTCTAAAAACTACCGTCGAGTACGTGAGGCGGCTATCTCAGAGGGAGACCCTAGAAGAGATCCATGCCCGAGACTTCGATCTATCGGCCAAGATCGAGGAGGCCAAAAGGCTTGAGGTCGAGGCCAAGAAGCTGGCTGAACCCGAGGATGAAGAAGGCTCTGAGGCCTCCAATGAACCCGAAGATGAAAAGGCCCCCACGGCTCTGGTGACGAGGTGGGTTCAGGTAAAGATCAGGCTTTAGTGCCTTAGGAATTTTTCTTTGTTTTTTCAACTTGTATATTTATCTTGTTGAGGCCGTTTTCTTTGGCCTTTGTAAATACATTCTGGAATGTATATATAAAGTTTTTTCCCTTTTGGCAATTTTCAAATCTACCACCTTTAGCATCCTTCTTACAATTGCAAAGATTTCAATTGCCTTAGCACGGAATAAAATGTAGTAATAAGTCATTTTTCGGAGGTCCGAACAAGACTTGTCCTTGATGCAAGTTTTGCTTGAAATTTATGGGGGCTCGGAGTGACCGGAAGCTTTCCCCAAGATGCTTGTTTAAATGTTTTTAGACTATTTTTGCCGAGGGTAACCTTTGAACAGGTTTGGAATTTTATTGGAGGCCTATGTTTTGATTACGAATTTTGGACGTCTCCGAACCATTTATAGGGTGGCCGTAGCCTTTTAGGTTTGGGCACTACCTAATAGGTTTTGTGCCTCCGGGTTTCGATAACCCGAGCCGCCTGAACTTATCAAGGATGGCAATCCCCGAGTTGGGGTAACCTTTTGGGCTCGGATAGGGATGGCCCTTGGGCTCGATAGTTCTCGGGTAGAAATAGCCCTTTGTCTCAATACTTTTAAGAAGTAAAAAATGTTTGTTAGCAAGGTAGAAACTTTCTTTCATTTCAGTGTGTAACGTACAAGATTATATAAAAGCTCGTATTGTGGTTGGTATGACCTACGCACGCACGGTTCATTTGACCGTTTGGCCCTTACAACGAATCTAAACCACCGATCCTAGACTGTTCGAGCACAGAGTTTCCTTCCTTGCTAAATATCATGACCCGAGGGTGATGGCCCTCGGTATTCGAGTTCGATCTTTGAGTGGACTCGGGTACTGTTGATGCGGCCATTAACTCCAATTTTAAACCAGTCTTCGACTTTAAGTTAGCACGATTTATTATTGCCTCGTTAAAAACCTTGTCGGAAAACTCATTTGGGACAAATCGGTTCAAGGAAAAAAGAGTACAACGCGTACTTTCAGGCCTAATCAATTACATTCTCCTTTGGCTGTTGTTTGTAAGTATTAGCCAAAATAAAATAAATAAAAGAAAATAAATGATGGCGTACCTTAACAGTAGTATCGTTTCAAGTGGGTAACGTTCCAGTTGTTTGGTAGCTGTGTGTCATTTTCCGCTTCGAGTTTGTACGAACCTTTACTGGTAATCCCGATGACTCGATACGGACCTTTCAAGTTTGGTCCCAGCTTCCCTTCGTTCGGGTTCCGGGTGTTCTGTGTTACTTTTCTTAGTACCAAGTGCCCGATGTTGCAATGTCCGAGGTTGGCTCTTCGGTTGTAATATCTTTCTATCCACTGTTTTTGGGCGACCAGCCGGACTAGAGCAGCCTCGCGTCTCTCATCCGGTAGTTCTAGGCTTGTGCTCATGGCCTCGCCATTTGGATTCTTCGGTTGCATACCGGAACCTGAGGCTCGGTTCTTCCACCTCGACTGGTATTAGTGCTTCGACACCATAGACCAACGAAAATAGGGTGGCCCCAGTACTGGTTTTTGAGGTTGTGTGATATGCCCACAAGACTTCGGGCAAGATTTCCTTCCATTTTCCTTTGGCATCGGTCAACCTTTTCTTAAGGTTTTGAAGGATTATTTTGTTCGTCGACTCTGCTTTCCAATTCCCACTAGGGTGATAGGGTGTTGACAAGATCTTCTTGATCTTATGGTCCTCGAAAAATTTGCTTACCTTGCTGCCGATGAACTGCTTCCCGTTATCACATACTATCTTGGCCAGTATACTGAACGGGCATATGATGTGGTCCCAAATGAAGTCGATGACTTCTTTTTCCCGGACCTTCCGAACACTTGAGCTTCAACCCATTTAGAGAAATAGTCAATCATAAATAGTATAAATTGAGCCTTATTGGTGCCCATGGTAGGGACCGACGATGTCCATCCCCCACTTCATGAAGGGCCAGGGCGACAAGACTGAGTGTAGTAACTCCCAGGATGATGGATCATTGGTACATGCCTCTGACAGTCGTTGCATTTTTGCACAAACTCCTACGCATCTTTCTCCATGTTGATCCAGTAATAGCCGGCTCTGATTATCTTACGAACCAACGATTCTACCCCAAATGGTTTCTGCAGGTGCCTTCGTGAACTTCCTTCAAAACATATTCGGTATCTCCCGGCCCCAAGCATATCGCGAGTGGGCCATCGAACGTTCTTCTGAACAAAGTATTATCTTCGAACAGGCTAAACCTAGCCGCCTTCGTGTGTAGAGTTCTCGATTCTTTGGGATCCGAGTGTAGCTTCCCAGTCTTCAAGTAATCTATATACTTGTTTCTCCAGTACCAGGTTAAACTTGTCGAGTTTATCTCAGCATGGCTTTCTTCCACTACCGATTTCATGAGTTATACGACCGTTCCCGAGCTGAATTCATTGTCACCAACTGGTGACCCCAAGTTAGCTAGAGCATCGCCTTTGCTATTTTGATCTCGGGGCACGTGTTGTAGAGTCCATTCCTTGAATCGATGTAGCATTACTAGTAGTTTATCCAAGTATCCTCGCAGTCATTCCTCTTTCACTTCGAATGTCCCATTGACTTTATTTACCACAAGGGATGAATCGCATTTAGCTTCGATCACTCGGCTCCAAGCTCTTAACCAATTCGAGACTTGCAATCATGGCCTCATACTCGGCCTCATTATTAGTCAATTTCACAGTTCTAATAGATTCCCTAACTACATACCCTAGGGAAGCTTCAACACGATGCCGAGTTCGAACCCCTTTGCGTTCGAGGCACCATCCGTAAAGAGGATCCAGATCCCCGAGGAGGTCCCCGAGGTTAACAACAATTCCTTTTCGACTTCGGGTATTAAGGTCGGCGTGAAGTCAGCCACGAAGTCTTCCAAATTTTGAGATTTGATGGTGGTTCGTGGTCGATATTCGATATCGTACCAGCTAATTTCCATGGCCCACTTAGCCAACCGTCCCGAGAGCTCGAGTTTGTGCATTATGTTCCTCAATGGGTAAGTAGTTACGACACATATGGGATGACATTGAAAATATGGCTTTAACTTCCTAGAGGCGCTTAGCAAAGCGAGCGCCAATATCTCCAGGTGAGGATACCTTATTTCGGCCTCGTCTAGAGTCCTGCTAACACAATATATTAAGAATTAAGTACCTTCCTCTTCTCGCACTAAGACTCCACTTACTGCTATCTCGGATACCGCTAAGTACAGGTACAACTGCTCGTCTGCTTTCGGAGTATGAATAGAAGGTGGACTCAAGAGGTACCATTTGAGTTCTTCCAAAGCTTGCTGGCACTCCGGGCTCCACAAAAAGTTATTCTTCTTTTTCAACAATGAGAAGAACCGATGGCTCTTATCGGAGGACCTTGATATGAACCGACTCAGGGCGGCTATACGCCCGATTAACCTTTAAATGGACTTGACTTTGTCCACTACGGTGATGTTTTCTATAGCTTTGATTTTGTCGGGATTGATCTCGATTTCCCGGATGGACACCATGAATCGAGGAACTTCCCCGATCCGACCCCAAATGCGCATTTCTCCGGGTTAAGCTTCATATCGTATTTATTCAATATGTTGAACGTTTCCTGCAAATATTCCAAATGGTCTTCTGCTCGTAGGGGCTTAACTCACATGCCGTCAATGTAAACCTCCATTAATTTTCCTATTTGTTCTTCAAACATCCGATTTACTAGGCGTTGGTAAGTTACATTGGCGTTCTTTAGTCCGAATGGCATTACGTTATAATAATAGATGTTGTATTTAGTGATGAAGGAAGTCTTTTCTTTATTGCCAGGTCAATCCGGATCTGGTTGTACCTGGAATTGGCATCGAGAAAGCTGAGTATCTCGTGGACGGCTGTCGCATCGATCATGCGATCGATGTTAGGCAAAGGAAAAGAGTCCTTAGGGCATGCCTTGTCCAAGTCATTGTAGTCTACACACATTCTTAATTTATTTCCTGTTTTAGGTACTACTACCACATTTGCTAATCAATTCGGGCACTTAACTTCCTGAATGGAACTTATTTTAAGGAGTTTGGATACCTCGTCTTTGATGAATGCGTGCTTCACTTCGTACTGAGGCCTCCTCTTCTGTTTAACCGGATGGAACTTCGGATCTAAGCTCAGCTTGTGAGTGGTTATTTCTGGCGAGATCCCTATTATACTAAGGTGGGACCAAGCGAAAATATCTATGTTAGCAATAAGGAATTCAATGAAATTCTTCCTGAGCTCGAGGGTTAGCCTCGTTCCCAGGTATATCTTCCGATCGGGCAAGTGCTCGATCAATTTGACTTGCTCCAGCTCCTCAACCGTTGACTTGGTCGCATCGGAATCATCAGGGGCTACGAATGACCTAGGGACTCTGTAATCATCATCCTCGCCTAACTCCTGCTTTTACGGTTCGGTCAGGACCGGTGTCAATGATTGCTATTTGGTTTCTTCCTTGGTAGCCGAACTCGGATTCTTTGATATCGAGAGTGCGGATATCTGGGGTCACCTCATCGACAGCGAAAATTTCTTTTGAGCTGGCTGCTCTTCGTAAATAGTCTTGATCCCTCCCGGTGTGAGGAATTTCAACACCTGATGTAGTGTCGAGGGACTTCCCTCATGTTGTGAATCCATGGCCTTCCGAATAGAGCATTGTATCTCATATCCCCTTCGATCACGTAGAACTTTGTTTCTTGAACGGTTCTGCAGGTGTTTACCGGCAGGGTTATCTCCCCTTTAGTAGTCTCACATGCCATGTTAAATCCGTTTAAAACTCGGACTGCAGGCACTATTTAGTCTTGTAGACCCAGCTGTTTCACGACCTTCAATCTGATTATATTGGCCGAGCTACCTGGATAAATTAACACACGCTTAACTCAAGATTTATTTATGAGTACAGATATTACTAGTGCATCATTATGTAGTTGCACGATGCCTTTAGCATCCTCGTCGTTGAAGGATACGGTTCCCTCCGGTACATAATCTCGAGTCCGTTTTTCCCTTGTAATGGACACCTTAGTGCGCTTTAACATCGGCCCATGGGTGACGTCAACTCCACCAATGATCATGTTAATGACGTGCTGAGGTTCCTCTTGCTCGATCTGCTTGTTGGAGTCCCTATTCCTGAAGTGATTTTTGGCTCGATCACTCAGAAATTCTCGGAGGTGTCCGTTATTTAATAACCGGGCTACTTCTTCTCTCATTTGTCGACAGTCTCTAGTTCTGTGGGCGTGAGTACCATATACTTACACATTATGTAGGGGTCCCTTTGGGCAGGATCAGATTGCAATGTCGAGGCCACTTAGTATCTTTGGTACGTCCGACGGTTAATACGATGTCGCGGCATCGATGCTGAAGCTGTAGTTCGATAATCTTGGTGCCTCCTTAGACCCGATGGGTCTGTCGAAACCGTTTTTGCTCATGAGTCCCCGGTTATTATGACCTTAATCACTTCTTCTTTCACTCCTCACAGGGTTGAGTCCGGACCCATTACCTCTTCGATCTCCGTTGTATGGTTGATACTGATCTGTGTTTGATATTGGTTCATGATCGATGGCTCTTTTGGATCTGTCACTAGTTCAGACGGGATAAACGGACCCGGAAGGGGCCCCGAGCTGATCGTCTTCGACCCTAATTTTTGATTGGTACCTGCTATGGACGTCGGCCCAAGTTACCGCAGGGTATTCTATCAAATTTTGTTTCAACTCCTGCGAAGCCAATGAGCTTTGGGGGTTGAGTTCCTGCAAAGGCCAATTTTATTTCGACAAGAACTCCCTGAGCATCTCGTTATCCCTTTGCTTTACATTGAAAAGGTCTGACTTCCTAGTCTCGACCTCCATGGCCCCGGTGTGCGCTTTTACAAAGGCATTTGCAAGCATAGCAAACGAGCCAATATAATTAGGGGTAAGTTGTGATACTATATCATAGCTCCCTTTGACAAGGTCTCTCCGAACTTTTTCAGCAGAACAGATTCGATTTCATCATCTTCCAAGTCGTTCCCCTTAATGACGCGCGCGTAGGAGGTCACATGTTCATTTGGATCAGTTGTTCCATTATACTTAAGAATTTCGGCATACGGAACTTCTTTGGGATCGGCTTCAGAGCTGCGCTCAGAGGGAAAGGCTTTTGGACAAATTTCTTGGAGTCTAGGCACTTTAGTATCGGTGGTGCTCCTAGGATTTGATCGACCCTGGAGTTATAGGCCTCCTTTTGTTGTCATTGGCTTCAATTTTCTTTTCTCCCGATTCCACCCGTTTTATCAGTTCCTAGAGCATCTATATTATCTCGGGGTTGGTACCGGGTTCTACTTCACCCGGCCTTTCTATGGCCGGTTCATTTCTACAAGCATTTTCCCGAGATGGTATGGGCTCAACTCTGTTGGAGGCGCGACTTTGGTTCTGCAACTGGGCTATCGCTGCCTGTAGAGGCCTGTAACATTCCGAAGATCACCAGCAAGTTGATCCCATCACTTTCGCCACCGTGTGTACTCTGGGCAATCGACCGGGCTCCCCCGTGAATGTTGTTTTCAGGGTCAGCAGGCAAGTTTGCTTTGATAGCCACGTGTTAGTTAGCATCGATCAGATCCAGCGACTAGGACTCCGTTGGGGTCAACAGGGGGCACCTCGTTGCTGGGCACCACGTTGTTGTTCTCGCCATGGTGGCCGGACTCAGCATGAACGTTCAAATGGGCAGATTGGAAGTTTAACATTTATAATTTGACCTGGAATTAGAAGCTCAAAGAGCAAGTGTAAAATAGAGTGTGTTATGAAAATTTGTATCAAATTGCCACTATTATCCTTAGCTCCACGGTGGGTGCCAAACTGTTTACGCTAAAAAACGGATAACAATTGAATTTATATGTGGTTTTAAGGATATGCAGATCAATTCAATACAAATGATAAACAACGTTAGATTAAACAGTTAAATGATGTAATAAATTGTCAAACCAATTAAGAGGAGTGATCCCAGACTCAGTAACGGCTTAATGTAATGCCTACCTTCGATCCCGGGCTCACAATAATGAAGAATTGATGAACAAAAGTAAGAACTTTGAATAGCAGAGAAAATAAGAGTATATTGCCTTGATATGCGTGTTACAATTTTTATGAATAATAATCTTTCCTCTTTATATAGTAGAGGAGTTTTGCCCTAAGTACAATTCTAAGAAAAGTAAAAATCTTTTATTACGACGATCACTGATACGAGTCGAGATTCGCGCCGTGATATTCGGTTGGGTACGGATATCACGGCCCTTTGTTAGTCGTGTGCAGTTGTTTGGTGATGCTCTTCGAAGTCTCAACCCTTAAATCGGACCTCGAGGATATGGCACCGATATCCCCGGGGACATGTGTTTGCCTGATCCCTAATACGAGGGATTCTTCATTCTGACTCCAATACGTTACGATCATCTTCCCACTCCGCTCGGCTCACCGGGAAGCTGAGTCATGCGGCGGACTCGGTTTTATCCGTATATAATATTTCTTTAGTTCCTCATAGAACTCCGGATATCTGAGAAAAACAAGGAAAATTGAAACTTTATTTCTCAGATTTATTGAGTTCCGACCACTTTCACCTATAAACATACATAGGATAGATCGATCTTTTGACATTATTTTTATTCCGAAAATTCGACGGAAATTTTTTCGACGAGCCACCGGCGAAGCTCCAGAAAATACATTTAGTATAATACGAAGTATTATTATATATATTCTCTATTTAATATAGATATAGGGTGTGTTTGGTATGACGGAAAATATTTTACGAAAAATATTTTCATTTTCCGCTATTTGGTTGCGCAAAATAGTTTGGAAAATGTTTCCTAGATATCACATTTCCTGAATTTGGAGGAAAATGACTTCCCTAGAAAAGGTTAGGAAAATATTTTTCAAAAACTCCACATACTCTCACATCTGATCCCAACCCCCTCCCCCTTCTCTCGCCTCCCTCGCCCCCTCTCCAAAAAGGTTTTTTTTTTTTTTTTTTTTTTTTTTTTTTTTTTTTTTT
>MCJB01051586.1:5356-46373 GCA_002018475.1 Nicotiana obtusifolia | reverse complement strand
ACTGCGCACCCACCCCCCATGCAAAACATATTTTTTTTTTTACTTTTTTTTGTATTTTTCAATTTTCTGTTTTTTCGTTTTTCTGCACCACCCACCCCTCCCCCCGCAATTGTTTTTTTTTTTGTATTTTTAATTTTTCTATTTTCTGTTTTTTTATTTTTCTGCACCATTCATCCCCCCTCCCCCTCCCAGGCAATTTTTTAAAAAAAAATATTTTCAGTGCTGGTTTTTTTATTTTTTCGGTTTATATATTCAAATTTTGCGAGTTCCAAATTTATGGTTCAAAGGTTTATGTGTTTGGAAGTTTGCGGGTTTAGAAATTATAGAGTTTACGGATTCAAAATTTTGCGGATTCGAAAGTTTAGCGGTTCAGAAATTTATCAAATTTATGGGTTAGGAAAGTTGGTTCGGAAGTTTATGGCTTCATATTTATTGTATCTAAATTATTTATGAATACTCTTGAGAAGTTATTTTTCTTAATTTGCATACCAAACACCGAAAAATGAGTAAGATTGCTACTTATTTTTCAAAAAAATATTTTCCACGAAAAATATTTTTCGTTATACCAAACACACCCATAATGTATTTTTATTTTGCTGAATTTTCTAATTGTATTTCTCAAATCTGGCCAGCTCAGATCTGGCCAGATTTGAGTGTATTTTTCTTTTTGTATGTCAATGCAATATATATTTTTTGGTATTTTTGCCTTATTTTATGTATCCCAAAGGAGATTTTCGGCAAATCCCTGTTTTTTTTTTTTTTTAATACAGTCAAACTGAATGCAGCAGAATAAATACAATATATGTTTTTGAATTTTTTTTGTTTGAATGCAGTCAAACGATGAATTGAATACAGTGTAAAAGTAGCAACGAATAAATTACAGTGAATTGAATACAACCGAATATCCGTATATTTTTTGAATTTTTATTTTTTGAATACAATCGAATTGAATACAGTGTAAAAGTAGGCAAAAATACAACCAAATATCATTATTTTAATTTTTTTTAATAAAACCAAATTGAATACAGTAAATTAAATACAACCGAATTGAATACGACAAAATACACTAAATGGTAAGGAATTAGTAGCTACAAGTCATAATTAACTAAACTATAGCTACAACTTGTTAGAAGCCTTCAAACTACTATTTCTGTAAGTTCCTCTTGTTGAAATAAAACTAGTGGATTAATGGAAATTGCATGTCAGATGGTACGAGTTTTCAAATGTCATAGAAATTTACATAAAAGATATCTCTTCGATTTAAAAATATGCCACAAGAAATAAGTTCCAACTCATGATACTTGTCGCTACGCCTATAACTTCTTTTTTTAAAGAAAAAGTTGCCGACATTAAGTTTTACTCCAAAAGTATTTCATTTTACCTTGACAAGTTCAAAATGACCAACTTTTTCAGATGAGTCACTAGTTTAACCTTAAAGTTGGATTCATGTTCACACTAAAGAGGAAGAATTAAACTCCGATTTGAGACAAAATGGAGAACTTCTTCGTAATAAAACAATACTAACAATTATTAGAGCTCAATTCTAGATATGACGGGATTGACTGTATGAATTTCTACTTATTCATATTTCTCATTTAAACTCGTCTTAAATTAATATTATATAAAAAATAAAAATAAAATAAATAATACTAAAAGTTCTTCATATAATTTAGGAAAGGTATGGAAACTTCTTCATAATAATGAACAATAAATAAATTATCTGTAAAATTATTTGTTATCCTACCATATATTAGTATTAGAATTTGTAATGGTACAATGATAAAAGCAAAAACAAAATGCTCAAATGTGACCTTTTTTGGAATGATCTTTAACTTTTGACCTCGCTTGCTCAGTGAACAGATTTTCAAGGTCAAACGTTAAAAATGCTGCTCATAAAGCAAATGAGGAACAACATTTATTAAATTTGATATTCCGTTCATACAAAAAGCGGGACAAAAATTCAAGATCTTCCACTTCAAAAGCTATTTGTGTACCTGATAAAAGGGCCACCAAAGCATATTTGCAACTAAGGTTGCTAAAGAAATGGAGCCAAGTAGAGTTATTAGATGTTAAACAACATTAAAAATGGAGGCAAAAAAAGTTAGAAGGCATGTGCTCCAGCCTCGACAGACCTAATAAATCCAGTACTTGCATATTAGAATGTGCATAGTGCATATGCGCCACATTTCCAAGGTTTTCGTCAACTAACTTCTTCACCCACGTCGGCTTTAATAAGAGTGCATATTACGCCCCTCATCTCCTTAGGTATAAGACATTTTTTATTTGATACAATTATTCGACTTATATAAATTTATTTAGTTTCTGTAAGAAAATTAAATCTTTAGTTAACTTAGATATGAGGTTTTCAACAATCATTTAAATATTTTATTGCTCTAGACCCGATTGCCTATCTTTTGATTTGGCCGAAAAGTCTTTAGAGGTGTTTGATTAAGCTTATAAACTGATTAAACTAACTTATAAACACTTTTTGACTTATCTACACATTTAATAACATTAAAAATACTTATAAGCTTAGTGCTTATAAATCAAAATATCCTTACCAGAACATTACGCCTCTACCCTCCGATCCATAACTCCATTCTTTCATCTTTTTCCCGACCCCTTATCGTAACCAAGCTGCTACTCTTCTCCTTTTTTTTTTTTTCTTTTTTTTTTTTTAAATATTTTTTATATTTATTAATTTAAACAAGTTGCAATTGTTCTGCCATAGTTAAAATAAATCTGATTCTAGGTAACTATTCTACCGTAAAAAATAATTTGTTAGAATAAATCTGATTCGGGTGAGAGAGCTCTTTCGTTTGTAAATCATACTTCTTCTCCTTTAATACTTTATAATTCTAATGTTGAAAATATATAAGGAAGATAAATAACAATAGTACTGTATACGGATGAAATCGAGCTTATGGTGCATCCTAGCCTCCAATAAAATAAGCCAGGCTCGAGACATGGCAACAAGGGATTGAAATCGAGCCAAAATCTCACCGGGCTAGAACCTGGGGGCATGAGGCTCGGCTTCGAGAATATCGAGGCCATGGTCCCGGAATCGGTCCTAGCCTCGAATGACTTCGAAGAACATCGCCAGACAATCCATCATAGCCAACAGAAGGCCGAAGTATCCGTGACCGGCCGAATATTACGGGGGAGATCTCGGCACGTATCGATAAGGAACCGGCAATCAGTGAATCAGAAGATCTTTACCTTTTATAAAGTTGTACCTAAAATAAGACTCCCCTAATATATAAAGGGGGTTTGATAATTCATGAAACACATTGTAACATGCACTCAAAAGTAATTTTATTATTATTTTCTTTGTCTTCAGCTCTTGTTCTTTTTCATCTTACCGGAGTTCGAGAGTGGCTATTTCATTAAGGCTGAGACTATCCAACTCGTGTGGTTTGAATTTATTTTGTCTTTGTTTATTCAATAGCAATTCAATTTATCGCTTTGTATGCGTATCCTTAAAATCACTTACAAGTTTAATTGTTATTCGATTTTGAGAGTAAAAAGTTTGGCGCCCATCGTGGGGCTAAGGATAATAGCGGCAATTTGATACAAATTCCCGTAACACACCCTATCTTATACTTGTTTTTTGAAGTGTCTTTGATTCCAAGTTAAAATCGAAATGTCAAACCCCCAGTCTGCCCCTTTAAACATGGATGCGGAGTCCAGCCACCATGGCAAGAACAACAATGTAGCACCCGGTAACGAGGTGCCCCTAGTCGATCTCGATGGAGTTCCGGTCGCGGACCCTATCGACGCTTGTTCGCATGTAGCCATCAACATAAATTTTTCCACCGATCCCGAGAATAGCGTGCGTAGGGAAGTTCAATCAATTGCCCAGAATACGTACAATCGGTGAAAATGATGGGATGAATTTACGAGTGATCTTCGAAATGTTGCAGGCTCAACAGGTAGTGATAGCCCAGTTATAGAACCAAAGCCGAGCGCCGAGCAGAGTTGGGCCCGAGTCATCCCGAAAAGTCACCCGCAAAAATGAACCGATCACGGAGAGTTGAATGAAAATGAATCGAGGACTAACCCCGAGATCATAAAAATGCTTGAGGAATTGACAAAACAGATAAAATCGAGGGAGAATAAAATCAAAGCCAATGACAAAAAGGTGAAAACCTATAATTTCAGGGTCGACCAAATCCCAGGAGCACCTCCGATATTAAAAGGCCTGAATTCCAAGAAGTTTGTTCAAAAACCTTTTCCTGCGAGCGCGGCGCCGAAGCCGATCCCAAAGAAGTTCCGCATGCCCAAGATTCCTAAGTACAACAAAACGACCAACCCAAATAAGCATGTGACTTCCTACACATGCGCCATCAAAGGAAACGACTTGGAGGATGAAGAGATCGAGTCTGTCCTGCTGAAAAAATTCGGGGAAACTCTATCCAAAAGAGTTATGATATGGTATCACAATCTACCTCCTAATTCTATTGACTCGTTACTATGCTTGCAAATTCCTTCGTAAAAGCACACGCAGGGCTATCAAGGTCGAGACCAGGAAGTCAGACCTTTTCAAAGTGAAGTAGAGGGATAATGAGATGCTCAAGGAATTCGTGTCCTGATTTCAAATGGAACGGATGGACCTACTTCCAGTCACGAATGATTGAGCTGTCCAAGCCTTCACCCAGGGACTCAAAGCTCGTTGGCTTCACAACAGTTAAAACAAAATCTGGTGGAGTACCTGGCTTTCACTTGGGCTGATGTGTATAATCGGTATCAATCAAAATTCAGGGTCGAAGAAGATCAACTCGGGGCCCCCTCCGGTTCTGTTTATCTCATCAGAACGGTTGACAAAGTCAGGAGAGACGTTGATCGTGAACCAAGGTCGAACAGGAATCGGTATCAGCCATACAATGGAGACCGAAGAGGTAGTGGGCCTGGGTGAAACCCTGTGAAAAGTGAAAGAGAAAGTGATCGAGGTCAAAACAATCAGGGACTCATGAGCAAAAATAGTTTCGACAGGCTCATCGGGCCGAAGGAAGCGCCAAGGCTATCGGAGTATAACTTTAACTTCGACGTAACCGCCATCGTATTCGCCTGGACGTATCAAAGAAACCAAATGGCCTCGACCTCTACAATTCGATCCAGCCCAATGGGATCCTAACCTAATGTGCAAATATCATGGTAGTCACAGTCACAGGACGGAAGATTGCCGATAATTAAGAGAGAAAGTAGCCCAGCTATTCAATAACGGGCATCTCCAAGAGTTCTTGAGCGATTGAGCCAACAACCACTTTAGGAACAGAGATTCTGGTAAAAAGATCGAACCGGAGGAACCACAGCACGTCATTAACATGATCATCAGTGGGATCGATGCTCCCCAAAGGCTGATCTGAAGCGCACCAAAGTATCTATCACAAGGGAAAAACGGACTCGGGATTATGTTCCGGAGGGAACCTTGTCTTTCAACAACGAAGACGTTGAGGGCATCATGCAGCCCCATAATGATGCACTGGTAATATCAATACTCTTAAATAAATCTCGAGTTAAGTGTGTGTTAATTGATCCTGGTAGCTCGGCCAACATCATCAGATCGAGGGTCGTGGAACAGCTCAGCTTACAAGATTAGATCGTGCCTGCAGTCTGAGTCCTAAACGGGTTCAACATGGAATGTGAGACCACTAAAGGGAAATAACGTTATCGGTGAACACCGTCGGGACCGTTCAATAAATAAAGTTCTATGTGATCAAAGGGGACATAAGGTACAATGCTCTGTTTGGAAGACCATGGATTCACAACATGAGGGTGGTAGCCTCGACTCTGCACCAGGTGTTGAAGTTCGCGATGAAAGGGGAAACTAAAACAGTTTACGGAGAACAACCGGCTGCCAAAGAGATGTTCGCAGTCGACGAGGTGGTCCCGATATCAATATTTTCGGCACCTAAGGAGCTAGGTCCGGTCAACAAGGGAGAAACCAAATAGCAACTACTGACACCGACTCTGTCCCAACCGGAGAAGCTAAGATGGGTGAGGACGAAGATTATAGGGTTCCCAAG
The DNA here is from genome assembly GCA_002018475.1 of Nicotiana obtusifolia. Lineage (NCBI taxonomy): Eukaryota > Viridiplantae > Streptophyta > Magnoliopsida > Solanales > Solanaceae > Nicotiana > Nicotiana obtusifolia. The sequence goes on along the minus strand of MCJB01051586.1, from coordinate 40,347 downwards.
TCTTTGATAGATCCCCATGACTCCGACGCTACCAAATCAATGGTCGAGGAACTGGAGCAAGTCGTAATGATCGAACACTTGCCCGATCGAAAGGTATACCTGGGCGAGGGGTTGAATCTTGAGCTCAGGAAAAAACTCATTCAATTTCTTATAACTAACGAAGATTGTTACGCTTGGTCCTACCTTGATATGACAGGGATCCTGCGGGATAACCACTCACAGGCTGAGCCTAGACCCGAAGTTCCACCCGGTCAAGCAGAAGAGGAGACCCCAGTCCGAGGTCAAACACGCTTTCATCAAGGACAAGGTATCTAAACTCCTTAAAATAAGGTCCATCCAGGAGGTTAAATACCCGGACTGGTTAGCAAATGTAGTATTAGTCCCCAATAAGGGGAACAAAATAAGAATATGTGTGGACTATAAAGATTTGAATAAAGCGTGTCCCAAGGAATCTTTCCCTTTGCCTAACATCGATCGCATGATCGATGCGACGGCCGGCCACGAGATCCTCAGTTTTTTTGACGCTTATTTCGGGTACAACCAAATTCAGACGAACCCGGGTGATCATGAAAAAACTTCCTTCATCACCAAGTACGGCACCTACTGCTATAATGTGATGCCGTTCACACTAAAAAAATGTTGGCGCCACTTACCAGTGCCTAGTAAATCGAATGCTCGAAGAACAAATAGGAAAATCAATAGAGGTTTACATTGACAATATGTTGGTTAAGTCCCTGCGAGCAGAGGACCATTTGAAACATTTGCAAGGAACCTTTAGCATATTAAAGAAATACAATATGAAGCTGAACCCGGAGAAATATGCATTCGGAGTCGGGTCCGGTAAATTCCTCGGATTCATGGCATCCAATCGGGGAATCGAGATCAAATCCGATAAGATCAAAGCCATTGAAGATATCGTTGTTGTGGACAACGTGAAGGCCATGAAAGGTTAACCGGATGCATAGCCGCCTTGGGACGATTTATTTTGAGGTCATCCGATAAGAGCCATCATTTCTTCTCACTGTTGAAGAAAAAGAATAACTTCTCGTGGACCCCGGAGTGCCAACGAGCCTTGGAGGAGCTCAAGCGATATCTATCGAGCCCACTATTCTTCACACACCGAAGACAGAAAAACAGCTATACATGTACTTGGCAGTATCAGAGATAGTAGTAAGTGGAGTCCTGGTCCGCGAAGAGATAGGTACGCAATTTCCAATTTACTATGTTAGTAGGACTCTTAGCGAAGCCGAAACTAGGTACCCTCACCTAGAAAAGCTGGTGCTCGCTTTGCTAAGCTCCTCTAGGAAGCTAAAATTATACTTTTAGTGTCACCCCATATGTGTCGTAACCACTTACCCATTGAGGAATGTAATGCATAAACCCGAGCTCTCAGGATGGTTGGCCAAATGGGCCGTAGAGATCAGTGGGTACGACATCGAATATCGACCTCGAACCGCCATTAAGTCTCAAATTTTGGTAGACTTTGTGGCCGACTTTACACCGCCCTAATACCTGAGGTCGAAAGAGAGTTGTTGTTGAACTCGGGGACTTCTTCGGGAATCTGGACCATCTTTACGGATGGCGCCTCGAACGCGTAGGGGTCTGGACTTGGAATTGTCTTGAAACTACCCGCAGGTAATATAGTTAGACAATCTATTAGGACTGTCAAATAAACTAACAATGAGGCCGAGTATGAAGCCGTGATTAAAGGTCTCAAACTTTCCAAAAGCTTCGGGGCATGACCGAAGCTAAGTGCGATTCCGTCCTTGTGGTGAACCAAGTTAATGGACGTTCGAAGTCAGAGAAGAACGAATGCAAAGATACCTGGATAAACTGCAGGTAACGTCACATCGGTTCAAAGAGTGGACTCTACAACATGTGCCTCGGGATCAAAACAGCGAGGCTGATGCCCTTGCTAACTTGGGATCATCGGTCGATAACGATGAGTTCAACTCAGAGGCGGTCGTACAACACATGAGATCGGTAGTGGAACAAGGTCACAGCGACAAAAACTCAACAAGCCTGACTTAAGACTGGAGAAACAAATATATAGAATGTCTAAAGACCGGAAAACTGCCTTCGGACCCTAAGGAATCAAGGACTCTGCGTATGAAGGCGGCCCGGCTGGAGAACATTTGATGGCCCACCCGCAATATGTCTAGGACACAGAGACACTGAGTATGTTCTAAGGGAAATCCGTGAAAGCACCTGCAGAAATCATTCGGGCGTCGCATCGTTAGTTCAGAAAATAATCAGAGCCGGCTACTATTGGATTGACATGGAAAAGGACGCAACGGAGATCGTACGAAAATGTGACGGATGTCAAAGGTATGCTCCGATGATTCATCGGCCCGGGGAGCTATTACATTCGGTCCTGTCTCCCTGGTCGTTCATGAAGTGGGGGATGGACATCATCGGCCCCTTTCCATGGGCACCTGGTAAGGCTCAATTTATATTATTTATGACTGACTATTTTTCTAAATGAGTGGAAGCATAGGCGTTTGAGAAAGTCAGGGAGAAGGAAGTCATTAATTTCATCTTGGACCACATAATATGTCAGTTCAAAATGCCGGCCGAGATCGTGCGTGACAGTGGGAAGCAGTTCATCTGCAGCAAAGTAAGCAAGTTTCTCGAAGATCATGAGATCAAAAGAATCCTGTCAACACCATATCACCTTAGTAGGAACGGGCAAGCAGAGTCCACGAACAAAACCATACCCCAAAATCTCAGAAGGAGATTGACCAAAGCCAAAGGAAAATGAAAAGAAATCTTGCCTGAAGTCCTATGGGCTTACTGTACGACCGCGAAGTCCAGTACCGCGGCCACCCTGTTCTCGTTGGTTTACAGCGCCGAAGCTTTAATGCTGGTCGAAGTGAGAGAATCGAGTTTGAGGTTCTGATAGGCAACCAAAGAATCAAACAGTGAGACCATAAAGCTTGGAATTGTTAGATGAAAGGCGCGAAGCCGCCCTCGTCCGGTTGGCCGCCCAAAAACAACAGATCGAGAGGTATCACAATCGAAGAGCCAACCTTCAACACTTCAATGTCGGGGACTTAGTATTGAGGAAGGTCACATTAAACACCCGAAACCCGAACGAAGAAAAGCTAGGACCAAATTGGGAAGGTCCATATCAAATAATCGAAATCACCGAAAAAGGGTCGTACAAGCTCGAAGCAATGAACGGTGGGCGACTACTGAACAACTGGAACATAACTCACTTGAAACGATATTACTGCTAAGGTATGACCCCTTTACTTCTTTTATTTATTTAGGTTTTGGACATTTGTAGGTAACCGTCAAAGAACGATATAATTTATTAGGCCTGAAAGCACGCATAAAACTCTTTTTCCCTTGAACCGGTTTTGTCCCAAATGGGTTTTCTGGCAAGGTTTTTAACGGGGCAACAGTGAATCGTGCTAACTTAGAATCGAAGATCCATTGTCAACAGTATCAGAGGCTTCTCTATGATCAACCTCGAACACTGGGGGGCATCATCCTCGGATAATGATTTTGGCAAGGAAAGAAACTTTGTGCTCGAATAGTCTAGGATCGATCAATCGGATTTACTGTAAGGGCCAAAAGGTCAAATGATCCGTGCCCACATAGTCCACCCGAGCCCGGACACAAACCTTGAACACATGTATAACTTTGTATATTACGCACAAAATTGAAAGGAAGTTTCTACCTTGCAGATAAATATTTTGCCCGTAAATTTTTTTTCTTTTTTACATTTGATCCTCCAAAGACATCGAGCCCAAGGGCCACCTCACTCAGGGACTGCTGCCAAAGGCAGATCCAGACAGCCCAAGATAATAAAGCCCAGGGACACAAAGCTTATTTGGCAGTGCCCTAACTTTAAAGGCTACGGCCACCCTAATTTGGGAATGGTTATCTCGGTTAAGCCCGAATGACTCGGGGTAGCAAGCCCACTGGGCGACACCCCAACTAGAAAGGCTACGGCCGTTTTAAAACGGCTCCAAGACGTCCGAGACCCGTAAAAAGAAGAGCCTTTAAAATTTCTAAACTGGTTCAAAAAGCTACCCTCGACAAAATGTAATCTAAAAAATTCTAAGTACTTTGGGGAAAGCTTCCAATCATACTAAGCCCCCCACGCGTCTTAAACAAAATAATGTCGATAGCAAGAACTATTCGAGCCTCCGAACAAGACCTAATTATTACGTGCTAAGGCATTCTATATCTTTACAATCATAAGGAAAAAAAGGAAAACAGCTTAAAAACTATCGAAGGCAAAAAGAGTCCATATGAAAAGTTCTTTACAAAGGCCAAACGGCCTTGACAAAAAAGTACAAAAGTACAAAAACAAGAGAAAATCTACAAGTCACTTAAACGGCTTGGTCTTTACCGTAGCCCGCCTCGTCACCGGGACCATCAGAGTCTTCTACGCCCCCTGATCCGTCCGAACCCTCGGAGTCTTCTTCGTCCTGGGGATACACCAGTTTCTTGGCCTTGGCTTTGAGCTCCTTAGCACTTTCGACCTCGACCGACAAATCAAAACCCCGAGCATGAACTTCCTCGAGGGCCTCCCTTTGGGACTGCCACTTCACATATTCGACGATATTTTTCAGCTGGTCCTGGGTTGCCTCTGCATTGGCCATATACTGGGCCACCATCTCGTCGGCATCAGCTTTGGTCACTTTAACCACCAACTTGGCCGCTTTAAGCTCCTTGTCAAGGGTCTCTCAATCGGAAACAGCCGAGCTTAGCTGAGACTGGAGCTTCTCAATTTTTTGGGATCATGCCTCAGCCTTCTCCCTCGTTGATCGAAGCTGGGCCTCCATCAAGGTCAATTATGCCGGGGCAGTCTCCTTTTCCGAGGCCAGGCGGTCCATCCCGCCTCTCTACTCTTCGGCCTCGACCTTGACTGCATCCATCTCAACACGGAGTTGGTCGATCCGATCAATCTTCTGTTGGACCTGCGGGTTCCGACCATTAGTCACCGTGTCTAGCTCATCATTGCTAACTTCAAAGATTTTTACCTATTCAACCAGGCCGGCGTGTTATTTCCAAGCCGCTTCAAACTCAGCTCAAAGGCTCTTAGCCTCTCCTTCATGCTGCTCGCTGAGAAGTTGTACATGTCTCTCTTCTTAGTAAGCTCTTTGACTTTGGCTTCAAGTTGGTTCAGCTCATCCCTGTACCGGAGGAAAGTTTTGTGGTGAAGCACCAAGGCCTACAAATACAAAGAAAAATATTTGGATTATCAATGAATTAGTTCAAGTATTAGAGCAGAAATTGAAATCATCGAGAGTTATTTAAAGTTACCCGGTTCAATGCCTATTGTGCCTCGTTGAGCAGGCAGGACGCGTCTACTCGTTCATTTTCGCTTGGTCTTCTACTGGAGGTAACTTGTCACCCCTACGGGGCCAGAAAGAACCCGAGCATCCTCCGGAATGGTGATGACAATGGACCGCTTCCGATCAAGATCCACACTCCGGGCAGGGAACCGGTTGATAGGTTTTGGGATCGAGTTAGGCCCACCTGCCCCCGAGGACGGCCTCTTCCTCGGTACCTCTAGGTCACCCAATCCGGTGACGTCTTCCGTGGCAGTGGAATCCATGCCATCAAAAAAGCAACAGAGGGGATAGTCCTCTCCGTGGGCCCCCTCATTAGGGCGCTCTTTCACCGTTTGGGCCTTGTTGTACATGGAATCAATAAACGAGGGTGTCTTGGTGATGTCTATCACACCGAGTTCTTCCTTTGAGGCACTCCCCTCATCTTGGGAAGCCTTGGCCCCGGTCTCCTCATTGATCCCCTGGCTTCACGTAGATTGGCCTCACAGGTCTCTGGTTTAGAGGCCCCTGCTTTTCGAGCTGCGACGGCTTGCAGGCGACTAGAACAAAAGGTCCTTCTTCTTTGGATTCGTCCCTCAGGTGATAGAGCAAATTCGAAGCTAGTGCTCGGGCGCTGGTGTTTTCTTTTGACTTGCGCACCAGCCTTCTCCTTGTCTTCTTTTTCTCCGAGCTCGAGGAACTCGGAGCCTCTTCCTTTTCTTCTCTTCGGCCTGTCTCGGAGTAGGGGACTCGGTAGGAAAGTCATCGCCACCAACTGGAGGCCTCAGCTCGACATCCTTGGATAAACTTGCAAAAAAAATAAAGGGAGTAAGGACTTAATGTTAAAAGGAGAATTCTAATGCTACTTTCTTGAGAAAGAAGTCTCACCATGGGAACGGGCCTCCCAGTGGCCCTTCGAGAGTTTGCGCTACGAGCGCTCGGAGTAGGGCATCTGTGATACAATATCCTCGACCCACTCCTTGAGTCGAGGTACAACATGTGGGACCCAAGCGATGGCTGCACCACCACAAAGCACCAATAAGGTAAAGAAATATAAAATTGACATTCAAAAGTGAATTATACTTACGTGATGTATTCCACTACTCGGGGAAATGCCTGCACTCAGCTGGGATCAAGTCCGAAGTCCTCACTCGGACAAAACGGCCTTCCCAGCCTGGATCCTCATCAATACTTGAGAACAGGGCATTACTGGCCTGACGCACAAGCTTTATCAGTCCCCCCCCAGAAGATTCGGGGACTGTATAAGCGAAGAATATGGTCGATGGTGAACGAGCACCCATCGATTTTGTTCACAAAGAATCGAAAGAGGATCACGGTCCTCCAGAGCGATGGATGAATCTGGCCTAGGCACACGTTGTATCTTCTGCAAAAATCTAAGATGACCGCGTCCATCGGGCCCAATGTAAAGAGATAAGTATAAACACTTAAGTATCCCTTGACATAGGTGGTAATGGCTTCAACGGTCGGGGACCACTATGTCTTTATTAGCCCAGTTACAATCTTTTCGGATCGTAGGGAGGACCATTTCGGTAATCGAGCAGATGTATCTCGAGACCTCCTCACACCGGCCCTGTACGGAGGAAGGCTTTTCGACCTTGAAATCGACGTTGACCGAGCATCCCCCAAGGATGAACATTTTCAAAGGGGGTTCAGGTACTGGTTCATCAACAGCCCCGCGCGGAACGGTCTCCTCGGCCTTAGTAGCCTGCCGCAAAAATAGAAGGAGATTTTTTTTTGGGAACGGGTTTTGGAAGTCTTCGCCATTTCTTTAGAAAATGGAGGAAAATATGAGAAAAGGCGAAGAACGAAAGGAAGTTGAAGGATTAGACTTGTTGGCTTAAGATGAAGATGGGTAAAAATTCTTGAAGAGGACCTCGAATAACATGGATAAAAGTGCTAAAGAGTATCAAAATATTAAAGGTAAGAGGGTAGAAGGTTTGGACGTGAAGTTAAAATGAACAAAGGATGGGGTATTTATAGTAGTTCAGCGGCGTTTTGCATCCAGGGACGGCCGACCGGCGGCTGACATGCATTTAATGCCATTATGACTTGACTGACGAGACGTTTCAGTTGTTTTGTCATTTCTGTCACGGTGTATCGAAGTAAGAATCGGAAGCTCATGTCATTTCTCATCGTTTATTCTCCGAAAAACGAGGGGACTATCAGTATATGGATGAAATCGAGCTCATGGGGCATCCTAGCCTCCGACAAAATAAGCCAGGCTCGAGACATGGCAACAAGGGACCAAAATCGAGCCAAATTCCGACTGGGCCAAAACCCAGGGGCACGACTCCTGCCTTCGAGAATATCGAGGCCATGGTCCCGAAATCGGTCCTAGCCTTTGCCAGACAATCCATCATAGCCAGCAGAAGGCCGAAATATCTGTGACCGGCCGAATATTACGGCGGGGATCTCAGCACGTATCGATAAGGAACCGGCAATCAGTGAACCAGAAGATCTTTACCTTTTATAGTGTTGTACCTAAAATTTGATTCCCCTACTATATAAAGGGGGTCTGATAATTCATGAAAAATATCGTAACACGCACTCAAAAGCAATTATATTATCATTTTCTTTGTCTTCAGCTCTTGTTCTTTTTCATCTATACAGGTCTTGGTGAGCTCGGTTCGAGAGTGGCTATTTCATTAAGGCGGAAACTATCCAACTCGTGTGGTTTGAATTTATTTTGTCTTTGTTTATTCAATAGCAATTGAATTTATCGCTTTGTATCAAATTAATTCGCGAATCCCTAAAATCACTTACAATTTTAGTTGTTATCCGATTATGAGGGAAAACAAATATGTTTCAAATAATGAAGGTTGTTTAAGTGGACGTATTCTATTGTATTGTTTATCATGATCGTAATATGTTATTTATTAGCATTTGTTTTTTTAATTTCTATGCAAATATTTTGGTGTAATATTTAATTAAACCTTTATTAATAAACTTATTCAATTCTTATTTTTTAGTTTATCATAAAATTATTTACCCATAAAACGGTATAGTTAAATTTATACGTGGTTTCTAGACAAGTGAATTAATTTGATCCTGAAATAATAAAATAATCGAAGAATTATGCAATACTTAGCCTTGGGATATAGACGAAACAACATACACAACAGTTCCGGGAACAGGATTTCCGGGCACAACAACAACAAAATCAAAAAGTAAGAAAATAAGATTGTATTAAGCTTTGTATAGAATGTAGTGTAAGTTTGCCAGAAAATACGTGTCCTGTACAATGACAATTGAGTTCACTATTTATAGCTATAAAGGAGGTCCTAGGATCGTGCCCTTCTTTAATGCAATTATGAGAGGCATTGATGAAGATGTAACAGTTAACATAAATGCCAAATTTCCTGCAACGGGTAATTGTTCTTAGTGCCATGAAATATTATCTATTAAATGCTACCGAGCGAAAATCATTTATCACACCTTTTTGAGCATTATTCTTTCCGGTGACAAACAAAACAGTTGCCTTTGGTCTTTGGCCATCCCCCCGTCTTGGGTTCCACGTGTCCCTTTTTTGGACGGCCACATGTCATAGCATATTTTACCCTATACAGATAGTCTCCCGGCTTTCCGATGACATAACTTTATGTTACAAGGAAGTTGGTAGAAACACTCTTTTGGTGGGAATTACTACAATTCCCTCTGAAGGCTTCCGACGATTGATTAGACGCATGTCTCTCCGTATTTAATGCCTCGAACACGTGTCATCCCATGATTTAGCACACCTTTTGTCAGTTATCGAGGTAATCACGGCCATGAACTTAGCTGTCAAAACTTTTAGTTATGCGTATCAACTTTCTCCCTTATACTTCATAATTTTTCAAGCTTTCCTTATCTATCTTGCATCTTGCTCTTCATCTTTTCTCTACTTCTCTTCAAACAAAAAACCTTCTCCTTTTTCCATACAATAGCTTCTTCCTCAAAGCGTACCGATTTTTCAAAAATCAAGAGCAAGGGCGATGACTCTGCTCCTCCAATAGTGGGCTCCATCATCCCTAGAAATCTTATTACCACAAAATACTTAGAAGAGAAATTCCCTACTGCTAACTCTCGTACATGGGCCGTCAGTAGGTATCCTTCTTCCATACGTCCTTTTAGCATTCCTGCTATGAAGGAAGACTGCCACTGCCATGACTTGGATATTACTGCTCCTGATCTATCGGAGCGAGTCACCTTACCCAAGGAGGTTTTTACCTATTTTTACACGTATCCCTTTACTTTGGGTGCGTTTTCTTTGAGCGAAAACTTGACCCCATGATTGTGGAGTTTTGCCTCCGCTATCAAGTGTGTTTGGCACAAGTAAGTCCTTCTATGTGGAGAACGGTAGCTTGCCTTCGACGTTTGGGCCAGGAGACGGGAGAGGAGCTAACTTTAGCTCATATGATGGATCTCTATTCTCCCAAAATCTTCTGGGGGGGAATGATAAACCTCTGCAAACGTGGCCACCATGCTCTATTGTCTAGTATGGATGATGACAACAACCGTGAGTGGATGGAACAGTTCGTTGCAGCTGCCACCAACGACATTATTCCAGCAACAACTCCATCTTTTCCAGCCGCTTGAACCACACTCGTAAGCTCCTTGTTTAGTATTTCCTTTTACTAAATATTTCTCTATAGCCATATTGATCCTCCATCCTTCGTCTGTTGTAGCAACTTGATGGATCCCACTGGTGGTTGAAGGTTTGGACCGGTGGGTACAAAAGATCTTGGACGTTATGACGCCTCAGACTCGCTTGTGGAAAGAACTGACCCCTAAATACGGGTGGAAGGCCAAGAACCATGGTAATTCAAACTCACCTTGTTTTAATTTTTTCATGTGAAGAACTTGATTGATCCCTTCTAACCTGTCTATGAAATTAGGTCAACCCGTGGGTTCTGTTGCTGTTCCCGAGGAGGATGTTTTGGCTGATTCTACTGATGCAGCGAGGTTGCTACAGGAGATGCTTATTCGAATAGGTAGCTCCAGGCCTACTTCGGGAGCAAATATTTCTTTACGGAGTCCCCAACCAGAAGACAAAAAATCAAAGAGAAGACGCTGCTCTGCGGTCGGGGAAAAGAAAAGAGGGCGAGGACCGATGCCCCTGAGTCATCTCCGGTAGCAATGGTGATTGGTCCTCCTTCCGGGCTGGTCATAGACACTTGACAATCAACGATGATGAAGGAGCTAGTGATGAGGGAGCTTCTCTACATAGAAGATGACGATCCTCATCATCTTAACAGGATGCTCGATCTGTTGAGAGAGTTACACCAATCGAGGATGATGCCTCGGCACTTTGGGGAGAGTTTGATTTGGTAGATAATGTCAACTCCCATTTTTGGGCCCCAATTGTTGTGCCCAGTACTGCAGGGCTGAATACTAGGTCCCTGCCGTCTTTTGTTGGCACGCATCCTACAACCAGCACTGCGTTTGACGCAACTGTTTCTCACTCTTCAACTCGATCAGCTTCATCTCCATCTTCACCAATACTAGCAACTGCTACATCACTTCCATATTCATCCACTCTCCCACCAGCAATTGCTACATCATCTCCACTGGTCGTACCTGACCATGAAGAAGGTGTTCCTCTTCCTCAGTCCCTAGTTCATGGGAATTTGGCACAAAATTATGATGCTCCTTCTGAATATCCGCAAAGGAGGAATGTTACTCTTTCGGTCTCTACCGAATGCAACTTGCTATCCCGGCTGGTGGAGCTTGCTAATTATCTAAGTCCATTGGCTTCAGAGAAAGACTGTGAAAAGATTCAGGCACTCTTAAGAGAGTGTTCGTTGAACAATGCCATGCACAACACTGCAGGGATACGTTCCTTTCTTCCTTTATTACTCCTTCTATTTTTGGGTATGAACATATCCTGAATTTTACCCTTCTTATTTTGTAGGCCAACTTTCTTGCTTCCGAGGGCCTTCAGAAGTTGATTCGTAAAAAGGAAGAGATTACCTCCGTACGAGACCAGCTTTTAGTAGAGTAGGAGCAACATGTCGCTCGCCTTTCGGAACTAGAAGCCAAAGCTGCTGAGGTTTTTGTATTGGAGGTTCGTTTGTAGCAAAGCGAGTAAGAAGTGGTAACCCTTAGCCAAGAAATTAGCCCGCTGAGGGTTAGATTTGACGAAGCCAAGGCCAAATGGGCTAAAGTCCATAGCGCCGTTCCTGCTGCAACCGAACGCGAGGCTGCCTCCACTGAAAGATCGACCAACTTAGAGGCAGCCTTGAACTCCAAAATTGAAAAGCTTGCTGCTACGGGGGAGAAACACGCCCAGCTGGAAGAGAAGTACAGGAAAACTATCGAGCATAATAGGCTTTTAAGTTCAACTGTCCGCGACCTTGATGTTAGCCTCAAATCTGCTAGGTCCGCCCAGGAAAACCTTTTTGCCGAGGTAACCCAACTCAAAGAAGAACTTAAGCGCCGGGCAGCTTCCCTCGTTGTTGAGAAAACTTGTGCTATATACAACATGAAGAGAAAACCTGGGAAAAGGCCAAAGGTGGTGTCATTGATTTTGATGTCGAAATTGCTAAGGCCCGTGAGCTTGAGTTGGCTGCTTAAAATGGACTCCCAGCAAAGTCTGATGCACCTGGTCCTTTTGGTTCTGATTCCGAGTTCTCGGGAACTGAAGAAGAATTGGAGGATGATGATGGTGAAGGCCAAACTGGTGAAAATGTTGAGCCATCGGTGAATCCATCTACTTCTCCCCGGGGCACAAACACTTCTCTTCCTCTTGGTTCTGGAGATACTACAGCTTACCTTTTCTTTTCTTTTTCCAATTCTTGTACCTGTGGCGTTTTAACATGTTTTTGTGAATAAAAACATCTTTTTGCTCAAGTATTGTTTGAGTCTTCCTTTCATTTGAATATTAATGCAAGTCTTTAATCTTTGCATTTTATTCCTTTTGCTTAAGAATGTTGCGCAAGCTTTTCTGGTTTGCGTCTTATTATGAGAAGCCTTGGGTGTATTCTCCCCGAAAGCATTTTTGGCTCTGAGAATCAGCCCCTTTTCGTGAGGGCTTTGATAAGTATTTGCACAAGTTTACTTTTTGCGTCTTTTCATATACGGCTTCGGGTATATCTTTCCCCGAGGGCATTTTGATTCCGGGCATAAATTCTTTCATAACCAACTTGTGGCTATTACTTGTGGCTAACTTGTATAACTTGTTTCTACGGGGCTGGCCGCACAGTCCTTGGTCCCGATGATGCAATTATACTTTCATTTTTTCATTTCCCGGTTGACGTTGCAGTCATTGTTGCGGTATCCTTATATCATCCCCCCCCCAGTGTTCGAATGCGAAGGGTGTGAATTGGAACACTGGAAGTCTTGTATCTTCAAAGAGTGCTCGTGAAGGATCAGGTAACCTTTGCCCAATAGCAAACTTAACCTCCCTGTGGGAATTTACTATAGAGCAAAAGATTATCTAACCATCCCCGAGTGGATCTTTGATTGTGTGCCTTGCTATTAAAGGTCTTATTGTTGCTATCTTCGTAGTATGCTTTCTGTTGCTTCCTCGTTAAACCTTGCCAGAAAAACCCGATTGGGACAAAAACTGAATGACGGAAAAAAGAAGGCAGCACATATTTTCTGATTGGATAATGTTCATCAGCAATAATATCTTTTAAGATGTGCCATGTTCCAATTTCTAGGCAACTTTTCTCCATTTTGATTTTCCAACTGGTATGAACCTTTCCCAGTGATAGCTACAACCCGGTAGGGGCCTTCCCACGTTGGACCTAGCTTCCCCGTGTTGAGCTCCCGAGTGTTTTGAGTTACTTTCCTTAGGACCAAGTCTCCTACTTTTAAATAACGGAGGTTGGCTCTTCGATTATAATACCGCTTCATTCTCTGCTTTTGAGCTACCATTCTTACATGCACCAAGTTCATGCGTTCATCGAGCAGTTCCAAGTTGACTAACATTGCTTCGTTGTTCGATTCTTCATCTGCCTGGAAATAACTCAAGGTGGATTCCCCTACTTCCACCTGGATTAAAGCTTATGCACCATACATGAGGGAAAAAGGGGTTCCCCCTATGCTTGACTTGGCCGTAGTTCGGTATGCCCATAGAACTCCGGGTAACTTTGGGCCAGTTACCTTTAGCTGCTTCCAATTTTTTCTTGAGGTTTTGAATAATTACTTTGTTCGTCGACTCCGCTTGACCGTTTGTGCTCGGATGATAGGGTGAAGATGTGATCCTCTTTATTTTTAAATCTTGGAGGAACTTTGTAATTTTTGCACCGATAAACTGTGGCCCATTGTAGCATGCTATCTTTTTTGGTATTCTGAACCAGCAAATTATATTTTCCCACAAAAACTCCACCACTTCGCGTTCTCCGATCTTCTAATAAGGACTTGCTTCCACCCATTTAGAAAAATAGTCAGTCAAAATTAAAAGAAATCTTACCTTTCCGGGAGCTGATGGCAGTGGTCCAACGATATCCATCCCCCATTTCATGAATGGCCACGGGGACAGAACCAAATGTAAGAGTTCTGCCGGTTGATGCACCAGTGGTGCGTAGTGTTGACACTTATCACATTTTCGTACGAAGTCTTTGGCGTCTTGTTCCATGCGGGGCCAATAATATCCTGCCCTTATCAACTTCAGCATTAAGGAATTTGTGCCCGAGTGGTTGCTGCATATCCCTTCATGAACCTCTATCATGACATAATTTGCTTCGGATGCCCTTAAGCATCGGGCCAGCGTGCCTTGAAAAGATTTTCTATACAATTGGCCTCTCTTGAAGCTATATCGCTCTACTTTGGCGCGCAGCGCCGGAGATAGTTTGGGGTCTTCAGGTAGCTTCTTGTGTTCGAGATAATCGATGATTTCATTCCTTCAGTCCCAGACCAGATTAGTTGAATTTACCTCATAGTAACCATCTGTATCCAGAACTGAGTTCATCAGTTGTACTACCGTCCCGGACTCTAATCCCTTTATTTCCATCGATGATCCTAGGTTTGCCAATGCGTATGCTTTTGAATTATCTTCCCTTGGGATATGAGTAATTGACCACTCCCAGAATCACGTCAACAAAGCCTGAACCTTTACCACGCATTTTTGCATGCGCTCCTCTTTAGTCTCGAAGATCCCGTAGACCTGATTTACCACCAACTGTAAGTCGCATTTGATTTCGATGACCTCGGAGTCAAGTCCCCGGGCCAATTCGATCCCTACAATCAAAGCTTCATACTTTGCTTCGTTGTTAGTTAAATAGACCGTCCTGATGGCTTGCCTTAGGGTTTCCCCCGAAGGCGTGATTAAGATTATACCGAACCCGGACCCTTTTACGTTGGAAGCTCCGTCTGTAAATAAGGTCCAAACCCCTGATGTCAATTTCGACACCATTACTGCCTCCTTAGTTGCCAGAGAGAATAATCCCGGACTGAAATCGACCACGAAGTCAGCTAAGACTTGCGATGTAGTCCTTGGTTTATATTCTATGTTGAATTCATCCATTTCGACAGCCCATTTGGCCAGTCTACCCGAGAGCTCGGGTTTATGGAGGATGTTCCGAAAAGGGAAAGTAGTCACCATTGCTATCGGGTGGCATTGGAAGTAGGGCCTCAGCTTTCGAGCGGCGACTACGAGAGCTAAGACCAGTTTCTCCAAATATGGGTAACGAGTTTCTGCTCCCGTTAAAATTTTACTAACATAATAAATGGGAGATTGTGTACCTTCATTCTCTCGGACTAAAACCACACTTACGCAACTTCCGAGAATGCGAGATAAATGAGCAACATTTCACTTTCTTTTGGTTTTGAAAGTAATGGAGGGCTTGACAAGTATTTCTTTAAATCCCTCAAAGCCTGCTGGAACTCCAGGGTCCATTCGAAATTATTTTTCTTTTTGAGCAGTGCGAAGAAACGATGACACTTTTCTGATGACCGGAAAATGAACCTGCTCAAAGCTACCAATCTCCCCGTAAGCCTTTGGACTTCCTTCACGTTTGATAGTTGGTCCGGGGTATCTTCTATGGCCTTGATTTTATCGGGGTTTACCTCAATTCCCCTTTGTGATACTAGAAATCCCAGAAACTTACCAAAGCTGACCCCAAACGCGCATTTCTCAGGATTAAGTTTCATATTATGCTTCCTTGGGATGTCAAAAGTTTCTTGTAGATGTTTAAGATGATCACCTGCATTTTAAGACTTAACGAGCATATCATCTATATAAACTTCCATAGTTTTTCCCATTTAATTTTCAAACATCTTGTTCACGAGTCGTTGGTAAGTTGCTCCCGCGTTTTCCAACCCGAAGGTCATCACATTGTAGCAATATATATCGAAATTTGTTATAAATGAAGTTTTTTCCTGATCCTCTGGGTTCATCTTAATTTGACTATACCCGGAATAAGCATTGAGGAAACTCATTAACTCGTGCTCGGCCGTGGCAACAATCATTTGATCGATGTTTCGGCAGTGGGAACGAGTCTTTCGGGCACGCGTTGTTAAGATCTTTATATTCTACACACATGCGAAACTTATTGTTCTTCTTAGGAACTACTACTACACTGGCTAGCCAGTCTGGATATCTTACCTCTTGGATCGAACCGATATTAACTAAGCGGGTTACCTCTTCTTTGGCGAATTTATTCCTGGCTTCGGCAATCGGACGTTTCTCTTGTCTGACAGGAGGTATGGTGGGATCCAACCTTACCTTGTGTACGGTTACCTCTTTCGGGATGCCCGTCATATCCTCATGCGACCATGCAAAACAATTAGCACTAGATTTAAGGAATTTAATAAAGTCAAACCTGAGTTCTTGGTGCAGTCCTGTCCCTAAGTGGAATTTCCTTTCTAGGAATTTTTCGAACAATGCCACTTGCTCCTAGTCTTCCGCTGTGGACTTTGTTGCATCGGTCTCTTCTGGAACTTAGAAATATCTCGGCACCTGATAATATTCCGACGCCTCTGCCCCCGGGCTAACTTCATCTAGTTCGGGAGTAGGTACCGGTCCCTGTAATTGCTATGCCGCGTGTCCCTTTCCTTTCCTACTGGAGACCGAAATTGCATTCATCTCCCTCGATGCCGGTTGATCACCCCTTATATGCTTAATTCCTTCGGGCTTTGAAAACTTCAGCAATTGATGATACGTTGATGGTACAACTTTCATCTCGTGCAACCATGGCCTTCCCAAAATGATGTTGTATCCCATATCACCATCTACTACTTCAAAAAGAGTTATTTTCATTACTCCTTCAGCTTTTGTGAGCAATAAAATTTCTCCCCTGGTTGTCACACTTGTTAGGTTGAATCCGGCGAGGAGCTTTGTGGCCGGAATAATGCTTTTGGTGCGTTTAGCTTGCTCCAATACTCTCCATTGTATGATATTAGCTGAACTTCCTAGATCTATTAGAACACGTTTAATCTTAAAATCTAGCATATTTAAAGAAATTACCAGTGCGTCGTTGTGTGATAGCAGCAATCCGTCTGTGTCTTCCTTCGTAAAAGTGATATCGTCTTCCCCAAGCCTTTTGCTATGCGTTGTTGATACTTTCATCTTCTTTGCTGCTGAAAAGGTGATCCCATTAATCTCGTTCCCTCTGAAGATCATGTTGATTGTTTAACGTGGAGGATCTTCTCCTGCTTTCGAAGGTTCCGCGTTGTCCCGGTTACGACCATATTGTTCTTAGCTCGGTTACTCAAGAATTCTTTGAGGTGACCATTCTTCAATAATGTTGCCACTTCTTCCCGGAGGTGTCGACAGTCCCCTGTCTGGTGGTCATTCGTCCCGTGGTATTCACACCACAAGTTGGGGTCCCTCTAGCTGGGATCAGATCTCATCAGTTTCGGGAACTATGCTTCTTTGATGTTTCTCATGGCCGACACCAACTCCACTATACTGACATTAAAGTTGTATTTCGATAACTTGGGGTAAGAAGGATCCCATGATCCTGACACTTCTTTATCTTGTAGTGATCGATTGTTCCGAGCGCGATCAGTCCTCCTGTCAATGGCGAATCTATCCGCTGTTTAGAAACCTTTATTGCGGCCTTCGGTCCGTTCGTAGGGCAAAAACCGTCCCCTCAAAGCCCGTTTGTCTGCGTCATAATCACCCTTTGATTTTTCTCTATTCTTTTCTCGTCTTTTGGTCGATGATGGAAAACCAACTTGATCATATTCGATCCGTATTTTTGATTCGTACCGGTTGTGGACATTTGACCAGGTCATTGCTTGAAACTCTAGTAGGCTTTCCTTCAATTTTCGGAAAGCGTTTGAGCTTCTCGGATTCAATTCCTTGGTGAATGCTTCAACTGCCCATTCATCCGGGACAGCCGGGAGCAATATTCTTTCCTTCTAGAATCAGGTAACGAACTCTCGTAGCAGCTCGGACTCTCCTTGGGAAGCAATCCTGAATATGTCAGCCTTTCAGACTTGTACTTTTCTAGCCCGCCATGAGCCTTGATGAAAGAATCCGCGAGCATTTCAAAGAAGTCTATGAAATGCTCGGGCAACGAATACCACGTCAAGGCTCCCCTCGTGAGGGTTTCTCCATATTTCTTAGCAACAGAGGTTCAATTTCGTGAGGCACTAAATCATTTTCCTTTACCGCCGTTATGTAGGTGGTAATATGCTCCCGCGGGTCTGAAGTTTCGTCATACTTTGGCACTTCAGGCATTTTGAACTACTTCGGGATTAACTCTGGTGCCGCACTTCGCTTGTATGGAAACTGAGTATACTTTTTCGAGTCCGGACTTTTTAGCACTAGTGGCGCGCCTGGGATCTGGTCCATGCGGGCATTCACTTCTCTCATAAACCGTAAAAGTTCATTCTTGAAAGGATCATTCTCGTTGTTGAGGCCGGATCCCTTCCCCCTGCCCCATCGGAACTAATTTCACCACTGGGAGTGTTGTTGTCGACCCTTCGCGTGTTTTGATTCGTGGGAACCCCGGGAGGTATCGGATCTCGTCTGTTTGCATTATTTGAAGTTCCCGACAGCGCCTGCTTCAACTCCGTCATAACCTTATCCTGTCACGTGAGGTGGCCTAGAATGATCGCCTGTTACTCTTGGAAGACCCTTACCGCGTCAACGACATGTTCCTCATCAGCATCATCGGGAGTGATCTCCCGAACATATCGAGGATATTTCCTGTCATGCACCGGTGTAGCGTCATTCCCCTCATTACGGGTGTCACTAATTGATTCCTCGATATGAGGCTGATCCACTCGAATCTCAGGGTTGTGCATGTCGTTAACAACATTATCTGTCGTTTCTTATGATTTTTTTTAAGACAAAATAATCAAAACACGTTAGTAAAAAAAGGCAAGGATTAATTTTATTACACGGCTGTCTAGGCCTTACGGTGGGCGCCAACTGTTTACCCGTAAAATGGTACAGTTGAATTTATATGTGCTTTCTAGACAAATGAATCAATTTGATCTTGAAATAATAAAATAATCTAAGAATTATGCAATACTTAGCCTTGGGATGTAGACGAAAAAATAGAAATAAAAATTTCGGGAACAGAATTTCAGGGCACAAAACAGCAAATAAAAAAGTAACAAGATAAGATTGTATTGAGCTTTGTATAGAATGTAGTGTAAGTTTGCCAGAAAATTAGTGTCTTGTAAAATGACAACTGAGCTCACTATTTATAGCAATGAAGGAGGTCCTAGGATCGTGCCCTTCTTTAATATCAATTATGAGGGGCATTGATGAAGATGTAATGGTGAACATAAATGCCAGATTCTCTGTAACGGGTAATTGCTTTTAATGCCATGAATTATTCTCTATTAAATGCTAACGGGGAAAGAGCATTTATCACACCTTTATGAGCGGTGACAAACGAAACAGTTGCCTTCGGTCTTTGGCCATCCCCGTCTTGGATTCCACGTGTCCCTTTTTTGGACGGCCACGTGTCATAGCGTATTTTACCCTATACAAAAATAATATATCTTTATAAAATATGATTTATCTAATCAATAACTAATGATACATTTTATTCGTATCCGAAGAAATTAAAAAATCTTGCAATAATCATCTCCTTATAAGAGTTCATTACTTTAAGGATATTTATGTAATTTTAATAGAAAAAAGTGTTTATAAGCATTTCTTATCAAATACTTCTAACACATGAACTGCATATCAACACTTATTAGCTACTTTTAATCAGCTAAGTCAAACAGAATCTTAGAAACTATGCAAAAATCTTTAAAAATTAGAATATGAACCCCAAACGAAGTAATTTACTTGTAAAGCTATATATTTTTCAAAAGAGAAACATTTAAATTTTTGCCTATGCTATTCAAAATTACTCAATTATGTCATCCGGTACACATTTAACTCATCATAACGTTGCCATGAGAAATCATCTCGTATTTACCTAGCCATTAATAGAGTCCCCAACACAAAATGGATGAACGTGTCCATGTTCTTCGAGAAGAAAAATACAAATTTACTGTCCAACCTTTGGTTTCAATACAAAATTATCTTCAGATTGGTGCTTTATTAGGAGTTAAGAATAAAAATGAAATTTTTTCTAGTAGCGAGACTTATATTAGACCGGAAGTCTAACGAAAGATAAAATTGCTCAATTTTGAATCACTAGCAATAAATTAACCGCTTTTTCTTTTTTGTTTTTAAAAAAAGAAAAAGAAAAAAAAAAAGAAGAGCTATACGTTGGAAGTGTGGCGAGCACCTTTGGAGAAAAGTGCGTGGATGAGAAGAGCGAAAACAAATGGAAGGATGCGAATGATAATTGATATATGGATAAGGGAATTGGACCATTCTGGAGTTGGTTGGTTTATAGTTAAAAAAAAAATACACAAAACACAGAACTTTCCAGCTCTTTTCCAACCAATACCTCGTTCTTGCTCTTGTGTTTTTGATTTTGATGCAAGAGAAACTCCTAGAACATTTTACTATTACGTAGAATCTTAGCCCGAATCAACTTCCACCAAACACCAAACAAACCACTCCGATATTTAAAGACCATTTTGGATTATGCACCTTACTTATTCCCTTAAATAATATATATCTATATCCCCAATATTTAGGCATAATCTTGTATTGTTCACCAAATCTCCATCACTAATGCTGATGAATTGACACTCTCCAATTTCCTTTTTAGATTCTTTTGAAATTTCCAAGACTATTTTTATCCATGTGTCGTAGTTTGTGGGACCCTATTAGGCCCTAAATGGCAACTGGCACCAACCCCCACCAGTCTTTGAGGTGTGGTGGGCCCCAATTTCCCCTACCCCACTCCTTCTATGTACACAAAAATGAAATGGGGGTGCAATAAAAATGAGGCTTTGATTGGTCTTTTATGGTGATTATGGTGGGCAATGAGATAATTGTGGGAAACTATTATATTTCGAAGTCTTGAATTTTCCTTTTCATCTCTTCAAAGCTAAAAGGACCCCCCCATTTTGGGGGCTTCTTTGAAAAGGATTGCTTGATTTGCCTCCCTTCTTCTACCCTTGAGAATTGAAAAAAAAATATTGTTCTTTTTTTCTATACAAACACCCTTTTGGGGGTAATTATTTAATGAGATTCTTGTTTCTAGATTGAACCTTTCGGAATAGTTGTTGATTGATCAAAGCTTGCTGCTTTCTTGGTTTCTTGAAGAAGGGAGGTGGTAAAACAAAATTCTTTATATTTTGTGTTAATAGAAGAAAAGAAAATGATAGTAAGGTGGTGGATAACAGCACTGCAATTGACAGAGCTGTTTGTGAGTTCTTTTGTTCATTTGGCATATGGGTTTTACATATTTAGCACAGCTGTGGCTGGTGATCTTTCCCAGGCTGTAACTGATTCTTTTTACAAGCCTAATAATTTGGAGCCTAACTTGAAATCAGAAGAGAACATCACCACTGCAACAGATCTTCCTCCCATTGTGTTGGTTCATGGAATCTTTGGTTTCGGAAAAGGGGTATGTTATTTTTATTTTCTTTCCTATTATGGGCTTTGTTTTTTCCCTCCATTTACCTCATATTAGGGTTAACGATTGAATTTTTTGAGGTAGAATTATAACATTGGCCTTGGAATTGTGATGTTTTATGTAGAGATTAGGAGGGCTGTCATATTTTGCTGGTGCAGAGAAGAAGGATGATAGGGTTCTTGTGCCTGATTTGGGCTCTCTAACTAGCATATATGACAGGTGGGTTGATGCTGCTTCAAATTCTTGTTATTTATGTTCTTTGTTGCACGTTGCTGTTATGTTATTTTGTTTTGTTGTACATGGTTGTTTTTTGCAACATTTGATGGATTTTAGGTTTCAGGGCTCGTGAGTTGTTTTACTATTTGAAAGGAGGGCAAGTTGATTACGGGGAAGAACATAGTAAGGCCTGTGGACATTCCCAATTCGGACGAATTTATGAACAAGGTAGAATCTTTTTTTCCTCATTGTTTAGCTTTTTTGTAATTTCAATGTTTGTAAATTCATGGTACTAATGAACAAGGTTGAAACTTACCTTCCTTCTCTGTTTAGTTTTATTGCATTACGATGTTTTTGTGAAATTATGAATGGTTAATTTAGCCTTTTGTACTTTCTTGTAAGCAGGGCATTACCCAGAATGGGATGAAGATCACCCTATTCATTTTGTTGGGCATTCAGCTGGAGCACAGGTTGTTCGAGTTTTGCAACAAATGCTTGCTGACAAGGTGAGTCTGCTTATAATTAATTCATGGATTTGCAAGATTTAAAAGAAGTTTGTTGTTAATTTAAAGCTTATTGTGATTGTAGGCATTTAAGGGATATGAGAACACATCTGAGAACTGGGTCTTAAGCATCACATCGTTGTCTGGAGCATTCAACGGGACAACAAGAACCTATTTTGATGGAATGCAGTAGGTTTCTGATATCTTATTATCTGTAGTTCACTTATCCCAAAGGAAAATTTTATTTTCTGTAGTTCACTTATCCCAAAGGAAAATCTTATTTTCTGTTGTTCAACTATATTTGATCTGTTATTGTCGTATAAACAACTAAGTAAGTGCTATCATGGCTGCTCATTATATCAATTGTGCTATTCGCTTAATGTTTACTTATGATCGAGCTTTAGGTAGATGCTATGTTCAGATGCCACTTTAGGTGCCTTTAATTCATTCAACCATTAATTATCATATTGGTATTCAATAATGATCATATGAAGGTTTTAACTTTGTTGTTTCTCTAAAATCTGCTTGCGAATTGCTGTTATCAGTTTGTAGCCTTTTCTTATAAGTTTTATGTTTACCAAGATTTCCTATGGTTTGCTAAAGTCGTGATATTTATGTACTGAATCAACTGATTTCATTTACAGACCTGAAGATGGGAAGTCCTTGAAGCCTGTGTCTTTGCTCCAACTTTGCCGCATCGGGGTAATAATTTACGATTGGATTGATATTCCCTGGCTCAAGAACTATTACAACTTTGGGTTTGACCACTTCAACATATCCCGTAGAAAAGTTGGAATATGGGGTCTTCTTGAATGTCTTTTAGGAAATGCTGGTCCATTTGCTTCAGGGGATTGGATACTTCCTGATCTTACCCTCCAGGGGTCTATCAAGTTGAACAGTCACTTGCATACGTTTCCTAATACGTACTACTTCAGCTATGCTACCAAGCGTACCGCGAAAGTCATGGGTCTAACAGTCCCTTCTGGCATACTTGGGATACATCCTCTGCTGTTCATCAGAGTCCTGCAAATGAGCCTATGGCGGCATCCTCCAGATGTCCCTCCCCCATATAAGGGCTATAGGTGTGTCATTTGTTTTCTCATTATTTCATCTCCCATTTACCTGGATTTTCATTCAAATATATTGGCAGTTACAATGTAGCAAAGATTCTCCAAGGTATCTACTTGTCACGACCCGAATTCCCTCGGTAAGATGTCGTGGCGACACCTAGTCTCTAAGACTAGGTAAGCCTAACAAATATGCGGAATAACTGAAATAACAGCTATATAAATGAAAACTGCCGCTCAACATGTACAAATCCCAAAATCCGGTGAAATATCAGTCACAAGCTCTAGATACAGTGTGGAACGCTCCTATACATCATTGTCTATCAAATGTAAAGAAATAAGAAAACAACGGTATAGAAGGGGACTCCGAGGCTTGCGGACGCGGGCAGGTGTACCTTGAAATCTCCAAGCAGCAATATAACACTCTAATATCGAGGCTGATAGGATGCACCTGGATCTGCACTAAAACATATGTAGAAGCGTAATATGAGTACACCACAACGGTACCCAGTAAGTGTCAAGCCTAACCTCGGTAGAGTAGTGACGAGGCCTGGTCAAGGCCCTACTGGAGATAATAAGAACAAGACAAATAATATAATGACTCAATGAAATAACAGGGAAATGAAACAGTAAGGATTTTACGGAACATAACAAACCCGAAATCCAAGAAGACAATTACAACACGTAAGGAAACAAGAATCTTACAAGTTAAGCAGCAACAACAACAACAATACAATAAATAGAGGTAAACAACAGGGAAGCACCCAAGGTACCGCCTCGTAGTCCCAAAAGTAAATATCTCACAACGGCACGACAGAAATCTCGTGCCACAATAATACCCCGCACGGCAGAAACCTCTTGCCACAATTAACACTCCGCACGACAGAAACCTCATGCCACAATAACACTCCGCACGGCAGAAACCTCGTGCCACAACCAAACAGTTATCTTAACAAAAATCACGAAAACAATACGTAACAAATGGAACAATGAAATTATAGCAAGGAGATCCTACAGTTAAAGAATGAATACGAAATCAACGGAAGCGGGTAATTCAACTAAGAATGTTGCACAAATTGCAAGTAAGAGATAAGACACGTAGACATGTGACATTAGACTAAACATGATGACTACACGTGCTAGAGTAACTCAATTAAGGGAATAAAAAAGAACTATTTAGCAAAAATTAGATTTTCAACATTTAGCCCAAGTACCCACTCGTCACCTCGCGTACACGGCCTTCACGTATTGCAATTTACCATTACAGTGCCAAATCCTAAAAGGAATTTTCCCCACACAAGATTAGACAAATCACTTACCTCGAACCTCGCTCAATCAATCAATAAGAAGGCCTTTTTCCCAATTTTCCAACTCCGATCGGTTCGAATCTAGCCAAAATAATTTCATACTATAAATATAACTATAGGAAACTAATTTAAATGATGAAGTTACGACTTTAGCAAATAATTGAAAATTGCTCCAAAAAGTCGACTCGGGCCCATGTCTCGTAACTCGACCAAAATTTCAAAATCCAAACACCTATTCGATAACGAGTCCAACCATACAAGAATTACTCAAATCCGGCCTCATTTGGCCTTTCAAAACCCAAAAATTCGGTCTAAGAACTTTTACTATTTTTTTCAAAATTTCTCAACCCAAATCCTTAATTAAATGAAGAAATTAATAATAGATTAGTGGAGATTAATCAAAAGTGAGTCAAGAATTCTTACCCAAATGTTTCCTCTGAAAATCTCCCAAAATCTCGCTTCAATCCGAGCTACCAAAGTCCTAAAAATGAAAATGAGAGCAAACCCTCGATTTAGCCCTTTTCTGCCAAGTGAATCTGCTTCTATGGCTTTTTTGTCGCTTGTGCAACGCCGCACCTGCGGAAAACCATCGCAGGTGCGGATTTCGCTTAAGCCCCAAGTTTCCGCTTTTGCGGACCATGGCTCGCGCCTGCGAGCGCGCTTCTGCGGAAAAGGAAACCGCACCTGTGGTCCTGCCCAAAGCCCTCCTCCAAATTCCCCTTCTGCGGAGAGAAAAGTCGCGCCTGCGGAGGCGCACATGCGCCCAGGTGTCCGCACCTGCGACCCTGCTCCTTGGGGCTCCTTTTGCTTCTGCGCTCTAACCTCCGCACCCGCGATTCTACACTTGCGGTCGAAACCTTTGTGCTATGACACCGGCAGACCTGGAACTTCAGCAATGAAGCTATGTCCAAAATTTGTTCCGGATTCAATCCGAATCACACCTGGGGCCCCTGAGACCCCTTCCGAATATACCAGCTAGTTTCAAAACACTTAACGGACCTACTCGAGGCCAGAAACCACATCAAACAACTATAAAAACACGAATTGCGCATCGATTCAAGCCTAATGAACTTTAGAATTTCTAACTTCTACATTCGATGCCGAAACCTATCAAATCAAGTCCGATTGACTTCAAATTTTGCAAACAAGTCATAATTGACATTATGGAACTATTCTAACTTCCGGAGTCGGAATCCTATCCCGATATCAAAAAGTCCACTCCCGGTCAAACCAACCCACCGGGGACCGGCACCGCCTACCATACAAAGCCTCATATGGGGGCCCCGAATGCTCGACTGATAACTGTTGTTGTAGGCAAACTCCGCAAGTGGCAAGAATTGATCCCGAGCATCCCCAAAATCCATCACACACGCACGAAGCATATCTTGCAATATATGAATAGTGCGCTCGGATTGTCCGTCCGTCTGAGGGTGAAATGCGGTACTCAACTCCACTCGAGTACCCAACTTATACTGTACGACTCTCCAAAACCGCGATGTAAACTGTGTATCCCGGTCAGAGATGATAGATATCGACATGCTATGAAGCCTGACAATCTGCATCGAACTTCCTCTGAGTTCGTGGGAGCCCAACAACAAACTCCATAGTGATCCGCTCCCATTTCCACTCTGGAATCTCTAGCTTCTGAAGCAATCCACCTGGCCGCTGATGCTCATACTACAACTGACAATTTAGGTACCGAGCTACATATTCCACTATGTCCTTCTTCCGCCTCCACCAATAGTGCTGCTTCAAGTCCTGATACATCTTCACGGCACCTGGATTAATGAAGTACCGCCGAACTGTGAGTCTCCTGGAGAATCAACTCATGCAAGCCATCTACATTGGGCACACATAGCCTGCCCTGCATCCGTGACACACCATCCTCTCCGACAGTGACCTCTTTGGCATTGATGTGCTGAACCGTGTCCTTGAGAACAAGCAGATGGGGGCATCATACTGACGCTCTCTGATACGATCATAAAGAGAAGACAGAGAAACCACACAAGCCAAAACTTTGCTCGGCTCGGAAACATCAAATCTGACAAACTAACTGGCCAAGGCCTGAACATCCAAGGCTAATGACCTCTGTTACCGGTAGATATACTAAGCCGTCCAAACTCTCTGCCTTGCGACTCAAGGCATCGGGCACCACATTGGCCTTCCCGGGATGATAGAAAATGGTGATATCATAGTCCTTAAGCAACTCCAACCACCTCCACTGCCGCAAGTTAAGATCCTTTTGTTTAAACAGGTGCTATAGACTCCGGTGATCAGTGTAGACCTCACAAATAGTGCCGCCAGATCTTCAACGCATGAACAATAGCTGCTAACTGGAGGTCGTGGACAAGATAGTTCTTCTCATGCACCTTCAGCTGTCTAGACGCGTAGGCAACACCCTACCGTCCTGCATCAACACCACGCCGAGACCAATGTGTGACGCATCACAATGCACCATATAGGACCCCGAACCAGTAGGCAATACCAAAACTGGGGCTGTCGTCAAAGTAGTCTTGAGCTTTTGAAAGCTCTCCTCACACTCCTCAGTCCACCTGAATGGAGCACCCTTCTGGGTCAATCTGGTCATAGGTGCTGCAATAGACGAGAAATCCTCTACAAATCGATGGTAATACCCCGCCAAGCCAAGTAAACTTCGGATCTGTTTAGCTGAGGACGGTCTGGGTCAACTGTGTACTGCTTCAATCTTATTCGGATCTGCCTTGATCCCCTCACTCGGTATTACATGACCCAAAAATGCCACTGAATCTAGCCAGAATTCACACTTCGAAAATTTTGCATATAACTTCTTTTCTCTCAAGGTCTGAAGCATAGTCGTCAGGTGCTGCTCATGATCCTCCCGGCTCCGGGGTACACCAGAATGTCGTCAATAAACACAATGAAGAACGAGTCAAGATAGGGCTGAAATACACTGTTCATTAAGTGCATGAATGTTGCTGGGGCATTGGTCAGTCCAAAAGACATCATAAGGAACTCGTAATGACCATACCGAGTCCCGAAAGCAGTTTTCGGGACATCTGGCTCCCAAATCTTCAATTGGTGGTAGCTTGAACACAAGTCGATTTTAGAGAACACTCTGACACCCTGAAGCTAATCAAATACGTCATAAATACGTGGCAATGGATACATGTTCTTCACTGTAACCTTGTTCAACTGGCGATTATCAACACACATTCGCATAGAACCATCCTTCTTATTTGCAAACAAGACAGGAGCACCCCAAGGCAAGACACTGGGCCGAATGAAGCCCTTATCGAGCAACTCTTGCAACTGTTCCTTTAACTCTTTCAACTCTGCTGGGGCCATACAATAGGGTGGTATAGAAATAGGCTGAGTGCCCGGTAACAAATCAATACCAAAGTCGATATCCCTGTCGGGCGGCATACCCGGAAGATCCGTTGGGAATACATCTGGATGATCCCTCACTACTGGAACTGACTCGATAGTAGGAGTGTCAGCACTAACATCCTTCACATATGGCAGATACGCGTCACACCCTTTTTCAATCATCCGCTGAGCCTTTAGAAATGAAACAACTCTGCTAGGAACATAATCTAAGGTACCTCTCCACTCTAACCGCGGTAGACCTGGTATAGCCAACGTCACCTTCTTGGCGTGACAATCAAGAATAGCATGATAGGGCGACAACCACTCCATGCCCAAAATAACATCAAATCCACCATACTGAGCAACAATAAATCGGCTCTGGTCTCAAAACCACTAAGAACAACCAAACACGACCGATACACAGGGTCAACAAGAATAGAATCTTCCACGGGCATAGACACATAAACAGGAGAACTCAAAGAATCACGGGATACACCCAAATGCGGAGCAAAATAAGATGACACATAGGAATAAGTGGAGCCTGGATCAAATAAGACTATGCATCTCTATGACAGACTGGAACAATACCTGTGATGACAGAGTCAGATGCAACTGCCTCCGTTCTAGCAAGAAAGGCATAATATCTGGCCTGGCCTCCACCTCTAGCTGGCTGTGCAGGTGGGATGGTAGCTGGTACTGTAATCATAGCCTGAGGACCCGGTGGAGCACGCGGTGCTTGAGTGGCCTGTGGAGGGTGCACCCCTCCTGAGCCTGGGGCACTCCCTTACTATATGACGAGTATCACCACACTCAAAATAAGCTCCCGGAGGACGTGGCTGCTGTGACTGGCTCGGGCTTGATCGGCTGGACTGACCGCTGGAAGCACCCCGTGTAAGAGGTGCACTAGACAATGGCGGTGCATAATAAGGATTCTGGGGCCTAGGAATGGCTGGAATACTGCTGGCGGCTGGAAGTGCTGAATGAACTGGGCGACTTACATAGCTGCTACTCTGACGAGCTGCAGCTGGGGCACGAATACCACTAAAAGTGCCACTCTCGAGACCTCTTGGCCTCCCTCTCCTCTCTCTCGTCAGAATGCCCTCCAATCTCCTAGTAATCCCCACTACCTGCTGGTATGCGATGTCCATCTCTAACTCTCGGGCCATGGTAAATATGATAATGGGGTTGAGCCCCTCGATAAATCGACGAACTCGCTCTCGAACAGTAGCAACCAAGGCTGGTGCATGCCTAGCCAAATTACTGAACCAGACCGCATACTCCGACACTGTCGTAGAATCATGGCACAACTGCTTAAACTCGCGCGTCATGCATCTCTGAGACTTTGGGGAACATACTCCCTCAAGAACATATCTGAGAACCGAGTCCAAGTGAGTGAAGCTGCCTCGACCGGACTACCCAACTCATATACTCGCCACCACTGATAGGCTGCTCCTCTAAGCTGGAACGTAGTGAAAGAAACCCCACTATACTCATCAACACCCATAATACGGAGTATACGGTGGCACTCCTTAAGAAAAACTTGGGCCCTAGGCATCCTCTGACGCCAAGCCACTGAAAGTAGGAGGGTGGTACTTCTTGTACCTCTCGAGCCTAAGCTGCTCCTCCTCAGAAACTGTTGCCCTAACCTCAGCTGAACTAGGGCTACTGGCTGCATTGGTATGACCTCTAGAACCTGGTCGACCTAGACCCGCTGCTCTAGGATAAGGGCTGCGGTAGTCTGTGCTCCTCCCCGTGCTTGATATGTGGCAGGAGCAAGTGGTATCAACCTTGCCTGAGCTAAAATGCTGAACATGCTCAGAAACTGGGCGAGAGTCTCCTGGAGAGCTGGTGCAGTAACAGGCATCTCCGGTGTCTGCCCTCCAATTGGATCTACTGGTGGCTCCTCTGTAGCAGCTCGTGCGGGTGCTCTGGCTGCAACACGTGAACGTCCTCGGCCTCTACTCTGGCCCTGGCCTCTCCCGGCTCTAGTAGGTGGTGCAGGTGTATGGTCACCCGATCCAGCTGTGCATGTCCTCACCATCTATGAGAGAATAGAAAGACAAAAATTTAGAACCCGAAGTCAAAATTTCGCACGATAAGGAATCAAAGAAGTGAAGCTTTTCCTAACAGTTCCATAGCCTCCCGAAGATAAGTACAGACGTCTTAGTACCGATCCACGAGACTCTACTAAACGTGCTTGTGACTCATAACACCTATGAACCTAGAGCTCTAATACCAACTTGTCATGACCCCAATTTCCTCCATAAGATGTCGTGACGGCACCTAGTCTCTAAGACTAGGTAAGCCTAACAAATATGCGGAATAACTGAAATAATAGCTATATAAATGAAAACTGTCACTCAACATGTACAAATTCCAAAACTTGATGAAATATGAGTCACAAGCTCTAGATACAGTGTGGAACGCTCTTATACATCACTGTCTATCAAATGTAAAGAAATAAGGAAAGAACGGGATAGAAGGGGACTCCGAGGCCTGCAGACGCGGGCAAATGTACCTTAAAGTCTCCAAGCAACAGCACAACACTCTAATATTGAGGCTGATAGGATGCACCTGGATCTGCACAAAAACATGTGCATAAGCGTAGTATGAGTACACCACAATGGTACCCAGTAAGTGCCAAGCCTAATCTCGGTAGAGTAGTGACGAGGTCTGGTCAAGGCCCTACTGGAGATAATAAGAACAAGACAAATAATATAATGGCACAATGAAATAACATGGAAATGAAACAGTAAGGGATTTACGGAACATAACAACCCGGAATCCAAGAAGACAATTACAACACGTAAGGAAACAAGAATCTTACAAGTTAAGCAACAACAACAATACAGCAAATAGAGGTAAACAGCAGGGGCACTCCCGAGGTACCGCCTCGTAGTCCCAAAAGTAAATATCTCACAATGGCACGAAAGAAACCTCGTGCCACAATCACACTCCGCACGGCAGAAACCTTGTGCCACAATCGCACTCCGCACCGCAGAAACCTCGTGCCACAATAACACTCGCAAGGTAGAAACTTCGTGCCACAACCAAACAGTTATCTCAACAAAAATCACGAAAACAATACGTAACAAATGGAACAATGACATTACAGCAAGGATATCCTACAGTTAAAGAATGAATACGAAATCAACAGAAGCATAATTCAACTAAGCATGTTGCACAAATTGCAAGTAAGAGATAAGACACGTAGACATGTGACATTAAGCTAAACATGATGACTACACGTGCTAAAATTAGGGGAATAAAAAAGGAACTATTTAGCAAAAATCGAATTTTCAACATTTAGCCCGAGTACACACTCGTTACCTTGCGTATACAGCCTTCACGTATTGCAATTTACCATTACAGTACCAAATCCTAAAAGGAATTTCCCCCACACAAGATTAGACAAATCACTTACCTTGAACCTCGCTCAATCAATCAATAAGAAGGCCTTTTTCCCAATTTTCCAACTCCGATCGGTTCGAATCTAGCCAAAACAATTTCATACTATAAATATAACTATAGGAAACTAATTTAAATAATAAAATTACGACTTTAGCAAATAATTGAAAATTGCTCCAAAAAGTCGACTCGGGCCCACGTCTCGTAACTCGATTAAAATTTCAAAATCCAAACACCTATTCGATAACGAGTCCAACCATACAAGAATTACTCAAATCCGACCTCATTTGGCCTTTCAAAACCCAAAAATTCAGTTTAAGAACTTTTACCGTTTTTTCCCAAATTTCTCAACCCAAGTCCTTAATGAAATGAAGAAATTAATGATAGATTAGTGGAGATTAATCAAAAATGAGTCAAGAACCCTTACCCAAATATTTCTTCTGAAAATCCCCCAAAATCTCGCCTCAATCCGAGCTATCAAAGTCCCAAAAATGAAAATGAGAGCAAACCCTCGAGGCCAAAAACCACATCAAACAATGATAAAAACACGAATTGCGCATCGATTCAAGCCTAATGAACTTTAGAACTTTTAACTTCTACATCCGATGCTGAAACCTATCAAATTAAGTCCGATTAACCTCAAATTTTGCACACAAGTCATAATTGACATTGTGGAACTATTCCAACTTCCGGAATCGGAATCCGACCCCGATATCAAAAAGTTCACTCCCGGTCAAACTTCGCAAAGTTCCACCAATTTTCAACTTTCACCAAATAACGTCGAAGTGACCTACGGACCTCCAAATCAACATCCGTGACCAAAATCACTTTACGGAGCTATTGGAACCATCGAAACTTCATTTCGGAGTCGTTTGCACACAAATCAAACTACAGTCAATTCCTACGACTTAGACTCCCATTTTAGGGACTATGTGTCTCATCTCACTTCGAAACCAAAAACCAAACCAAACCTCCCCGCAAGTCATGTAACCACAGTATCGCACAAAGAAGGCAATAAATAGGGGGTCGAGGCTAATACACTCAAAACGATCGGCCAGGGCGTTACACTACTACAAGTAATAGTCTGTTTGGCCAAGTTTTTAGGAAAAAATAAGTTCTTTTGAGTAGCAGCAGATGCTGTATTTCAGAAGCTGAAAGTAGTAGCTTTCCTCAAAAGCACTTTTGGAACCTTGGTCAAGCAAAAATAGCTGCTCTAATATTGGCAAAAGTTTTTTTCAAATTGATTAGCGAAACACAAATTGCTACTTTTGAAAAGCACTTTTGATTAAAAAACACTTCTCAAAATAAGTAGATTTTGGAAGCTTGGCCGAACAAACTATAAGTGTTGCTGCTATGCCACTTATTCTCTGTTTTGAGGTTTTTGCTCTTTGTGCAACAGTGTTTCATTTATTTGTCCGGACTAGGCTGTGAAACTTGGATGTAGGCTCCATGAAATTAATGGATGCAAAAATTCCTTGAATTTACATTCATGAGTCCAGTTTCAAAATTAAGTATTTAGAAAATCACTTTGAGTGGATTTCTTATCCTCCCAGTTTTAGTTTTACCTCAAAGCTTTGTATAGCAATTTCGTAGTTAGCTATTTGACTCCATAGAACAATCATCTTATGAGGAGTTTGGACTTGCAAATTCTTATCTCAAGAAGATTCAAAACCACCAAACCAATAGATTTTACCCTCCTAGTTACTTCTTAAAGCAATTATCATGTATCCGAATGGAGTGGAACTGCTAAATAACAGTTCTTATACAAACCATACGTAATTTCATCATCTTACATCTTTCTGTACATCTAATTTTTGCAGGGATGAGGATTGGTGGGACAATGATGGTGCACTCAACACTATATCTATGACACACCCTCGCTTCCCAGTTGAGCACCCAAGTCAACTGGTTGTTAAAGATTATGATTGCCAGCCTTTGCGACCTGGCATTTGGTAGGCTACCGGTTTTAAGCTTCTGCCATTGTATTTCTTTTGCCAAGTTGCCATTCTGGTATTTTACTTCTTTAAATTCTATTATTAGTAAAACAGTTTTTACCGACACTTCCATCATACTTATTTTCTCATTCCTGTCTGGTTTTGAGGTTTTCATAGAATTGAACTCTTTTCTCATAAAGAACTACCGCTTATCATTGGTCATGGCTTCTTAGTTAGTTGTAAGTACTAGGAAGTTTCTAAACTAAAGTGTCATCTTCTCTATTTTTTTTGGTTATCATTAGGATTTAATAGTAATTTATTTTTCTGAAGCAAGTCAATTGGCAAACCAGTATTTTCGTATGTCGTTGTTTAAGGGGTTGTTATATTCCCTTATTTTGATTGATAGATTTGACTGGACATCCATATCTCTTTATCCGCTTGAAGTGGATGTGTTAAAATTGTTGACAAGATGTGCTAGAAGTTGCAACATCAAGCCTTTTCTTGGTAGAGGAGCTTTAAAAAAATATAGCAGGGGTGTGCGATTAAAGAATTGCTCCTTGACTTGCAACTGGAGATGGTCTTCTTTTTCATCTCCCAAAAAGATGAATCCTCTGTATTTGCTTCTGCTTCTTGTAATTGGACTTCTACACCTCTTGTTGCTCCATTATCTCAATTTCTCTGTTATGATTTCCATTTTACTTCCTGAAACATAATATATTGGAAATTATGGCTTTTATGTTCTTAGTATTTATGCCTACTCACTTTGATATATGGAAAATGTTTTGACTTTTAAAATTTGCAACTATTGGACATACTGCATATTTGTCTGACACATATAGGATACTTGAGATTGCTATAGAGTGAGATTGGAATTCTATGTGTAGTTGTTATTTGAATAAAACGACAGGTATTTCAGGGCTGCTTTAGTATTGATATTTCTTTTTCTTTTTCTGGAATCAGGTACTATAAGATTGTTGAAGGTGATCACATTCTTTTCATTGTGAATCGCGAACGAGCTGGAGTTCAGTTTGATTTGATCTATGACAGCATATTTGAGCGCTGCAGGAAGCATGTCTTCAGAAAAAATCCGACGATGCCAGACCATATAATTTAATAGTTAACAATATGTTGCCCTCACCGATGCGCTACAAGCTATAAAGAGAATAGAGGTTAAAGAGAAGGAAAACTGCGACGACATTACATACTCTTCTGCTTTCTTGTGTCTTTTCTTTTTCTTCAGACAAAAATTTATTTTTCCCTTGAAATGTAAATGTGAATAAAATCAGAATCCCATTCTTCTCTACTGTATGTAATGATTACCACCACTCTAGTGTGTAGGCTTTCAGAGGAAAAAAGTGAATTAAGGAGACACGGTACACTGCTCCCTTGTAATATCAAAAACGTTAAGATAGACTTTCAGAAGAATATAGTAGAGGTTTCTGCTTTTAACTATTTGATGATCTGCAATATCTCAAACCTCTTCACATATTTGAGCAAATGCAATCCACTACTGCATTAGGTTTTGAAATTTTAGTAAAAACTGATTGTTATGCATTTAAGTTGTTATTGTGTTGCTTCTGAAGCTTACCGAACTCAAGATTTGGCCTGTACACAGCGAGCTCTCTGTTGGAACTGGTATTTGTTATTAGTTGAAGACTTTCAATCTTCTTCTTTTTCTTGAGTAGAAGCATTAAGGGTTAGATGGAGTTGATTCCAACTTACTTAGGGTTCAGAAGTAGTTGTTATTGTTGTTGTACAAGCAACACAGGTTGTAGAGAGAGGAAGGGGATGGAGAAGAAGAGCTTTTGAGTTCTTTTGGGGTTGGTGGGCAGTACTCTCTCCTATGTTTTTTTTTTGAATAGCGGATCTTTTTTATCTATGTCCATAATGTAGGTTAATTGATGAAATCTCGTTAAATTGTTGTGCCTCTTTTGGTATATTTCTCTTTTGTGTTCTAATTTACTGTCATTCACGGGTTGCGTTGTTATCTTCCAAATGACATGGTTATTTTGATTCTAGCAGGGAGC
>MCJB01051585.1:0-27721 GCA_002018475.1 Nicotiana obtusifolia | reverse complement strand
TATAAAAAATCAAGGTTAGAATTATAACCTTCAACCTTTGTTATTTTTGGTGTGTGTGTTACGATATTTGATGTATTGTTGTTTATTGTTTCAATTAGTGTTTTAATTCTTTGTACAATGTATTTATTGAGGATTAGGGTTTAGGTCTTATTCAAATTAGTTTTGTTAATTAATTTTATTAACTAATTAGTTTAATTAGTGTTAAATTTAGTTTAGTTAGATTTGAATTATACTTTGTGTTGTCTTGAAATTTTATGAATTGGATTTGAATTGAACCTTTAGGATACGAATTGGATTTTTAGTTAATGAATTGAACTTCTAGGATATGAATTGAAATTTTAGTGTATGAATTGAACTTTTACGATATGAATTGAACTTTTAGTTTATGAATTGAACTTTCAAGATATGAATTAACTTTAGTTTGGAAATTGAAATTTTAGGATATGAAATTGATTAACTAGAAAAATATTAGAATATGAATTAACTAAATTAATTTTCTCTTATTTTATTTGTATAGATGGAACATCGTACTTGGATGTACAATAAGAATTATCCTAATCGACGAGGATTGAGAGAGGATTTTGTAGAAGGGGTGGATGACTTTATTAGACATGCAATGTCACTTCCACCATACCTAATTGAAGGAGTAATTAGGTGCCTTTGTGTTAAGTGCGACTGTATGAAGTTTGGAAAACCGGATGAAGTTAAGCTTCATCTTTATAGAAGGGGGTTTATAAAAAATTACTTGTGTGGACTAATCACGGAGAGATCGATGGTAGCCATGGGATATTTCATAATCTAGTGGTGGGTGAAAGTAGTAGGTCGGTAGAGAATACAAGTAGTGATTCCGAAATTCATCATATAGTTGCGGATGCTTTTGGGATGCACTTCGGGGGTGATTCCAATGAAAATGTTGAACAAACTCCTAATGATGAGGCAAAACGTTTTTGTGAACAATTAGAGGAAGCTAGTCGTCCACTACGTAATGGAAGTCCGTACTCTAAGTTGTCTGTTGCAGTTAGATTACTAAGTATGAAATCTGATTGGAATATTTCTCAAGGAGCCATGGACTCTTTCATTGACCTTATACGTGAACTAGTTGACCGTGATGTCGACTTACCTGTTGATTTCTATAAGGCAAAGAGATTAGTTTCTAAGTTAGGACTTTCGTCAATGAGAATTGATTATTGTGAAGATGGTTGCATGTTATACTATAAAGATGATGCAGGTTTGGACAGTTATAAATTTTGCGGAAAGCCTCGTTTCAAGAGGCTTTCCAGCGGGAAGATGGTCGCTATTAAGTCGATGCATTATTTACCTCTTATACCTAGGTTAAAGAGGTTATATGCGTCGATGAGCTATGCTCCTCATATGAGATGACACTTTGAAAATAGAAGACCACCCGGTGTTATGTGTCATCCTTTAGATGGAGAAGCTTGGAAGCACTTTGATAGGACGTATCCGGATTATGCTAGTGAACCGAGGAATGTTCGGTTGGGTTTGTGTGCTGATGGCTTCACCCCATTTTCTGTTTCTGCAACACCTTATTCATGTTGGCCTGTCTTTCTTACACCTTATAATCTACCACCAGAGTTGTGCATGACTAGTCCATACATATTCTTGAACTGTATTATCCCTGGTCCACGTAATCCAAAAAGCTTAATTGATGTATATTTGCAACCTTTGATTGATGAGCTAAAACAATTATGGTACGATGGTATTGAAACATATGACATATCAACCAAACAGGATTTCAATTTGCGTGCTAATTTAATGTGGACAATTAACGATTTATCTGCGTATGGAATATTGTCTGGGTGGATGACTGCTGGGAAGCTAGCTTGTCCTTACTGCATGGAAAATAGTAAAGCGTTCACTTTGAAATATGGCAGAAAGCAATTATGGTTTGATTGTCATTGTCAATGCTTGCCTCCTGATCATGAGTTTAGAAGGATGAAAAATGCATTCAAAAAGAATAAAATGGAATATGATTCTCCACCTCAGAT
Organism: Nicotiana obtusifolia; assembly: GCA_002018475.1. NCBI lineage: Eukaryota > Viridiplantae > Streptophyta > Magnoliopsida > Solanales > Solanaceae > Nicotiana > Nicotiana obtusifolia. The sequence goes on along the minus strand of MCJB01051585.1, from coordinate 25,715 downwards.
ACTTTTAGGTGAGGAAATTTGGGAGAGGGTCCAGAACTTCAGTAAAGTTACTGAAGCTCCACCTTATAGATTCCTCGGATACGGTGTTACTCATAATTGGGTGAAAAAGAGTATATTTTGAGATTTGCCTTATTGGAAGGATAATCTTCTTCGTCACAACCTTGATGTCATGCATATTGAGAAGAACTATTTTGATAATTTGTTCAACATAGTGATGGATATTAAAGGTAAGACAAAGGATAACGTAAAAGCTAGAATGGACTTACAAGAATATTGCAGGCGGCCTGAATTATACTTGCAGACAGCAAACAATGGTAAGGTGTTCAAACCCAAAGCAAGTTACACATTCACTTTGGAGGAAAGACGGCAAATTTGTGATTGGGTAACGAAATTGAAGATGCCTGAGGGTTATGCGTCGAATTTCGGGAGAAAAGTTGATGTGGAGGTAGGGAAGTTGAGCCATTTGAAAAGTCATGACTGTCATGTTTTTATGGAGACCTTAGTGCCTATTGCATTTTATGGTTTGCCTGAAAGAATCTGGAAACCCTTCACAGAGATTAGTTTGTTTTTCAAAGACTTGTGTTCTTCCACATTAAGGGAAGAAAACCTACTCCGTATGGATCAGAACATTCGTGTCACTTCTTCTAAGATGGAAAAGATATTTTCATGTGATTTTTTTTTATGTGATGGAACACCTTCCAATCCACCTTGTACACGAGGCACGACTTGGAGGGCCTGTTCAATGCAGATGAATGTATCCCTTTGAGAGGTAATATTATATGTTTGATGTAATTTTCTGCTTTATTTTAATGTTCTTGGCTAACTTGAAATTATGTAGGACAATTGGCAAATGCAAACAATTTATTAAGCAGAGGAATAGGATTGAAGGATCTATATGCGAAGCTTATCTTGCAAAGGAAACTGCTCATTTTTGTTCTTATTATTTTGAGAGTAATGTGCCATGTGCTAGGAATAGGTCCAACAGGCACTCGGTCGACCTTAGGAATGATCCATTATATCCGCCTATGTCCATATTCAATCAACCAGGTCGATGTTCTAAGGATGTTAGAAAGAGAAATTTGAGTGATATGGAGTTCAAGTCAGCTACATTTCATGTGTTGCTAAATTGTCCCGAAGTTGTACCATTTCTCATACAAGTATTGATTTAGTAGTTATCAATATATAAAAATTACTGCGATTACATCTCAATGCAACTACTAAAAATATTTGATGTGTCACAGTCACTTCGTGGGTCAATTTGGCCATGATGCTGTATATACGAGATTTGATACATGGTTCAAACAATTTGTAAGTTTCTCTTTAAAATATTCTAACACTATGTAGGTAAACAATGTTTGGAAGTTATGCTAACTTATGAATTTTTTTAACAATATGTAGGTAAATGATCCAAATAATGGTGTAAATCAATTTTTGAAAGATATATCTTGGGGACCTGGGGTTGAGGTCACAACAATGTCTAAGTACGTTGTGAATGGTTATAAGTTTCATACCGAGTGTTGCTCTAAAAATAAAAATAGCAATAACAGTGGGGTGTGGGTTCAAGGTGGTGATGGCAACCAAGATGGAGATATTGATTATTATGGTGTGCTCAAAGAAATAATAGAACTAGAATATACAGGTTGGCCATATAAGAAATTGATACTCTTTAGATGCAATTGGTTTGACCCACATCCAACAAGAGGTACAAGAGTACACAATCAATACAACATAATTGAGGTTAAGCATACGAGGGAGTATGATCGCTATGATCCTTTCATAATTGCACATAATATTAGGCAAGTATATTTTGCTCCTTATCCATTGCGGCGGAATAAGTAAGATTGGTGGGTTGTATAAAAACCAAGCCAGTGGGTAGGGTGGAAGTCGAGAATGTGTTAGATGTTGCATATCAAAACGATATCTCTACTGTTGACCAAATAGTGGACGAAGTTTTAGAAAATGATTTGGAACATCCTGAACACATATTGGAAGAAGTTGATATATGAAGTAAGAATTACAGAAAACAAGGAACAAGAATCAACTGATGAAGCTCAAACTAGTGAGGAAGAAGAATTCTCGGACGAGGAACTATACGTCGATGAGCTTTAAAAAGTTGGTTTCTTTAACAACTCTCATTTATAGCTAGTTTCTTTATATATTTCAATCCAAATATGTATTATATTATGCAGATGATAGGCAAGAGTCGGGGTAACAATGATTTTACTAGTTCTCGGGGTCGAGAAAAGGCTAGGAAACCAAAGAGGAGGGTAGAAGATAATACTCCATATTTTCCTGCCCCTTCAGAGATGCCTATACCTATGTCTTTGCTTCCACCCTAGGGCTATTCTGAGCTTCCACAGCATCACCAGCCCTACACCTTCGTGCAGACACCAGGTCTTTCGTCACAGGGCCATAGGACTATACGTCCGACATACAGTCCAGCTGCCGCACAGTCACGTCGATCTTAGCTATCTGCATCGCATGGACCGCATCGATCCATGTCACATCCACATGGATCACAAGCATCAATGTCACAGCCACTCGGGTCATAGCTATTAGTGTCACGTCCCCTTGCGGCCCATACAGCTATGTCGCAGTCACAGGGCTCGCAGTTATCTTCATCTGGGACTCCATCTGTTTCAGGCCTTCACCTGCGAGATACTAGCTCTGAACCCCCTACACCTTCCACAGATGCCTCTGATATACATGCTTCAGACGGTGATGCTGATGATGACGAGGAGGTGTATTATGATCAATAAGGCAGGATCATCATAGTCCCTGAGGGTGATGGGTAAGAGTTATTTGTTATTTTTACGTTTATTGTTTTGTACAGTTTTACTAAGATATTAATGTGTTTTTTTAATTAAATTGCAGGTTCATCCCTAGTAATATTACTACAAGGATAATCAACCAAGCCACCAGAAAGCTTTATGATGGCCCTTATGCCACTTGGAGTGATTTCCATTCTCGCTGAAGGAGCAAATTTTCAATCAATTTAAGGTATAAATATTCTTTTAAGCAGTACAATTATTTATATTTATGATATTTCCATATATATATATACACACATATACATACTTACACTATACTAGGCACTAAGTATTAGTGCATTAGCTAATATTATATCGAATATAGCTTTTATATATATATATATTCGATAAAAGCTTAGTGCATTAATACATAATTATTCAAAAGTTAAGTGCATTAATACTTAGCTTTTATTAGCTAATATTATATTCGATATAATATTAGCTAATGCACTAATACTTAGTGCATAGTGTGTGTGTGTGTGTGTGTATATGTATATATATATATGTATATATATATATATATATATATATATATATATATTAGCTAATGCACTAATATACTATATACTATATTATAAGCAGCTAATGCACTTAACTTTTGAATAATTATTAGCTAATAAAAGCTAAGTATAATATATCGAATATAGCTTTTATGATATTTCCATCTAATATGATATTTCCATATAATACTTAACTTTTGAAATACAGAGCAAGTGTGCATGGGAACACCGCTATAGCGCGGATATGACTGCAAATTTTCATCTCAAGGCTCGCAATGCGGTTGTCACATTAATTCTCCAAAGCTAGAAAGTCGAACCAGAAGCCTGGCTGGTTGCTTCAGCATTTATGGGAGGATTTGCAAAGGCAATGGCTTAGAGCAGAGTTCTTAGAGAACAGCGAAAAAGGAAAGAAAGCTTGTGCATCTGAGAAGGGAGGATCCTTGCACACTGGAGGTGCGATTAGCCTAGGGACAATAAAGAGAAGAATGGTACGTAATTGCTTAATTTATTTTAATTTTCAAAGTATATCTATTCTGTTTCTTAACTAAAATTTATGAGGTTTTAGGAAAAGAAGTTGGGGCGTCCGATGAAGCAAGATGAGCTATTCAAGGAGACTCCTATTATAAAGAAGAAGAAAAAGACGGATGAAGAAAGGTGGGTCGAGGGCCGAGCCTCGACTGTACATGTAAGTTTTCACTTTTCATTAAGTATTTTGATTTACTTTTATATAAATTTTGAAATACTAATTCAATGTAATTTTTCTTATAGGGTCGCTTCACAGCTGAAGTGGAGGAATTCATACGCAGTCAGCCACCTAATGAGTCGGGCGACCCAATCCAACCTTCGGACGAGGATGCTGAAAGAATATGGACGCAGGCTGCTGGCGGTCCAAAATGGGGGAAGGTATATGGCCTTCCTACTAAGAAATTCCATCGCTATAAGTGTAGAATGCAAGGGATAGGGACTTCCTCGCAAGCCGGGCAACTTGATGGGGAGAGCCTCCCCTCTGTGCGGGAGACTGTGGCAAAGCTCATAGCCGAGCTAGAAACCGCCAAGGAAAGAGAAAGGATTAGAGATGCTCAGTACATTGGCATACAAGAGCAGCTCAAATCTCTCTTGGCTTCTGGCAGTTTTCCGATTCTCCAGTCTCGTGAGCCATCGCCAGAGGCTCGCCTTCCCCGTGCTCATTCCTCCCTTCCTCCCCATTACCATTCTTCCCGTCCTAGACAACTACACCCTTCCGCATACCGTCTTCGTGATGAAAGTTCATCAGACGGTGATGATAATGATGTACAAAACAATCCTTGACTTGTAATAACAGTTAACTTAGTTTGGTTAGCTTAATGTATTAGTTCTATTGAACTTTATAGTTTGTTAGTTTTAATGTTGTTGTTGTTGTTGTTGTTGTTGTTGTTGTTGTTGTTGTTTATTGTTGTTGTTGTTGTTGTTTATTGTTGCTGTTGTTGTTGTTGTTGCTGGCATAAAATGCCTGTTTAGGAATTTTGGTAAGCTGGCAGGTGGTGTAGTTGCCAAAACAGGCAGTTTCTGCCAAAAATATACCAAGAAAAGCGACCAACGTTGGTCGCTAGTTGGTCGCTTTTCCCTTAAAAAAAATAATTTTCTGGGCAATAGCGACCAACTTTGGTCGCAATTTAACCCAGATTTCTCAAAAGCGACCAACTTTGGTCGTTTTTCCATTAAAAAAAATAATTTCTGCAAATATAGCAACCAAAGTTGATCGCTTATAATTAAAAAAAAATAATTCTTGAAAATCGCAACCAACTTTGGTCTCTTACTTTTAAAAAAATAAAAAAAATAAATAATATAGCGACCAACTTTGGTCTCCATTTTCCAGATTTTAAAATATAATATTTTCTTTACAGACCAAAGTTGGTCGCTTTTTTATGATTAATAATAAATTAAAAAAACGTAATTTACATTTGGAGACCAACTTTGGTCGTCAATATTATATTATTAAAATATTAAAAGCGACCAAAGTTGGTCGCTATTTTTTTTACCCGGAATATTTGGTCCTTTTACCTTAGAGACCAAAGTTGGTCGCTAATTAACGACCAACTTTGGTCCCTAAGGTAAAGTGACCAGCTTAATATCGACCAGGCCTGTTTGGTCGCTTTTTTGCCAATAAGCGACCAACTTTGATTGCTTTTCGTGATCGCTTTTTTCCGAATTTCTAGTAGTATTACGATGAATTTTCTGTAATTTTAAGGAGTATTGAATTGAGTTTTTTAATTTTATTTTAATACTTCTTTGAATTTTTCATACATAGATAAATCTTAAAATGCTTCAGAGGTATAGATTATAAAAAAGTATATGTTTCAACTTCGAACTAAACCGAAGTTATGAACTAACATATGAACTAAGCCAAAGTTCATAAGAACCGCGCAAAACTCGGCAAATTCACTAGTTTTTGATAAAGTTCATAAGACTTTTGTAATATGGAGCATTTTTGCACACACGAGTAGTTTCTAGCGAGAGTTGCTCCGTTCGAGTTGCCATCACAACTTTGCCACCAAAAATTTAGTCCAATTGGAATATGTTGAATAACGGGAAGAACTAAAATCCAACATAATTTAGGTGATGTTTTTGATACGAGAGTACTAATATATTCAAATCTAGCAGGATTTTAGTCCGAATTTGAGTCACGTAAGATCCATTAAAGGGGAAAGTATTAAATATTTTTCATTCATAAGACTCAAAATTACAATTTCTGGTTAAGAGTGGAGGAATCCACTTCATCTCACCACAACCGACCCTGACCCTAGGTGGTATCTATTCGACCTCCATCTTGAATAGAAAGATCTAGAGTTCTAGTCCTTAGAGGAAGAACTCCCTGGTAGGTAGCAGCCAACCTCCTTAGACGGCCTACTGACGTGACACCAATAAAGGGATTTTAAGATGACTGATATGTGAATTTTTTACTCTTTTGGTAATAAGTCTAATCAAGAACAACTGTGATTAAACAAAAAAGAGACAGATATTATCAGTAATCAAATCACGGCTGGTCGGCTGCACAAGACAACCAAATTAAAACACTGTTTCATTTAATGTGTAAGGTAGAATATGTATAGCCATTAAGAAATGAAAATGAAATAAAACAAATTGACTTTATTTTTTAAATCTTGGCACCTAAATATTTATCGGTCATGCAGAAAAACGATACCCCCGTGGTATTATTAACTTAATTTGCCTTTTCCAAATGAACCATGATACTCCAACTCCTTTTCTGGACTTTTTTCTGTACTAAACTATGCATTGGACATGCTACGATGTTGATATAACTGTTTATTACTTAGAAGGGATAATTTATAGGTCAGCATTTTCAACCAGGTCCATTTCACCCTAGAGCACCTAAACTTCCTTTGCTGGTGGGTTTTGGAGCTCCCCGGCTGAGTATCTGATTGAACCGATGAAGATTCTTTTCTTTTTTAAAAATAGTAGCGAATTCAAAATTTTGTACAAGCAAGTTCAGTAAGACATCACGGTAATCAATTGTATAAATGCACCAATAAACACCATTTGCGCAATGCTTTTTGTTTTCATCACATGACTTCAAAATGAAGTCATATTTTTTTTAAAAGCTAGGGAAACTTTTATTTAAAAAAAAATCAATTTACTTTGAATGTTTAAAATTTATCCATATAAAGAAACAAATTTTATTTCATAAAATTTAGCAATTTTAACCAAAAAGTGTTTAACCAACTTCAAAATCGTATTATAAATCTAAAAAATATAAAGTACAAAGTTACAAACAAAACACGGCAAACAAGAGTTTTAAACTAAACTAATTAATTCAAAGCGACTAAAGAAAATGATAATGTTCGCCAAACTAAAATTTTGAATATAACACAAATTAAAATTTTCAATATAAACTAAACTAAATTAAAATTAAAGATTACAAATAATTTTAATAGAGCACTCTCATTCTTTTAGCAGTACTTATGAAAAAGAGAACCAAATTCACTTAGTAGAAAGCTTTAAATTTGTTTGAACTAAAATTGTCACGACCCAAAAATTCACTAGTTGTGATGGCACCTAACTCGATCAGTAAGGTAAGCCAAGTAACAGCCAATACAATTCAAATGAGATTTATAAGAAAATAGTGGAAAATTATTGGAATATTTATACAATAACCCGAGGACAAGTAGTATAAGTTCTGAGATTCTAAGACTTAGAATTTACAAAAAAATCGGTACGAATAAATACGTCATTTGTTTGAATTTTACATAAACAAATTAGTAAAATCTAAAGCTACCAAGGACAAGTGGCAGCTATAATTGGAACGCAGGTACATATTCCATGCCAGCTCCCGCCATACACAGCGACTCTAGCTCCAAAATCTGTACACAAGGTGCAGAAGTGTAGTATGAGTACAACTGACCCCATGTACCCATTAAGTATATTGTCTAACCTTGTTGAAGTAGTGACAAGGAATTTTTAGTTAAAAGATACTTACTGTTATAACCTATGCAGTAGACTAGCAATAGAAACGGTTCTAGAATATAACATATAAGAGTACAAGAAAACAACTATGCGAGGCAGTAACTGATTACTAGAAGAAATCACGATATTAAATTCATAACTTTATTTGTCACGACCCCAATTTTCCTCCGTAGGATGTCGTGACGGTACCTAGTCTTTAAGACCAGGTAAGCGTAACAAGCATGCGGAATAATTGAAATAATAATCTAAAAGCTCAAAACGCCAGCAACTGTATAAGGTAAAAACCGCAACTCAAAATATATACAACTCCCAAAACCCGGTAGATATAAGTCACAAGCTCTAGATACAATGTTGCAAATATCCTATATATCACTCTCTATCAAAACATAAAGAAACAAGGAAAAGATGGGATAGAAGGGGACTCTGAGGCCTGCGGACGCGGGCAGGTGTACCTTAAAGTCTCCAAGCAGCAGCACCACACTCTAATATCGAGACTGATAGGATGCACCTGGATCTGCATAAAGACATGTGTAGAAGCATAGTATGAGTACACCACAACGGTAACTAGTAAGTGCTAAGCCTAACCTCGGTAGAGTAGTGACGAGGTCAGATCAGGGCCCTACTGGGACTAATAAGAACAAGGCAGAAGATATAATGATATAATAAAGTGACAGGAAAGTGTAACAATAGAATTTACAGAAGGTAACAACACAGAGTCAAGAAGACAAATACAACATGTAAGGAAGCATGAATCTTACAAGTTAAGGAACAACAACAACAACAAACAATACATCAAGTAGAGAAAATCAACAGGGGCACTCCCGAGGTACCGCCTTGTATTCCCAAAAGTAAATATCTCACAATCTTTCCCTATAATAACAACCGCACGTCATAAACCTTGTGCCACAATAAACAATCCGCACGGCAGAAACCTCATGCCACAATAACAATCCGCACGGCAGAAACCTCGTGCCACAAGAACAATCCGCATGGCAGAAACCTCGTGCCACGGCCAAACAATCACCTCAACAATAATCACGAAAACCCAAAACATAACAAATGAAACAATGATATTTCAAGCAAAGAATTTGACAATTAAGTAATGAATACAGAATCAAGGAAGCAGGTAATTCAACTAAGCATGTTGTATAAATTGCAAATAAGAGATAAGACACGTAGGCATATGAAATTAGGCTGATGACTACGCATGCTAGAGTAACTCAATTAAGTAAATAAAAGGAAACTACTTAGCAAAAATCAAATTTTCAACATTTAGCCCAAATACGCACTCGTCATCTCGCGTACACGGCCTTCACATATTGCAAATTACCATAATAATATCAAATCCTAAGGGAGATTTCCCCCACACGAGGTTAGACGAGTCACTTACCTCAAACTACGCTCAATCAATCAATAAGAAGGCCTTTTCCTCAATTTTCCAACTCTGAACGTCTCAAGTCTAGCTAAAAATAATTACATACTATAAATATAACTATAGGAAACTAATCTAAATAATTAAATTATGATTTTAGCAAGAATTGGAAAAATCGTTCCAAAAAGTCGACCCAAGCCACGTCTTGGAACCCGATCAAAATTATAAAATTCGAACACCCATTTGATATCAAGTCCAACCGTACAAAAATTATTCAAATCCGATCCCATTTCGCCTTTCAAAACTCAAGAATTCGGTCTAAGAACTCTACACCTTTTTTCCCAAACTTTTCAACCCAAATCCTTAATTAAATAAAGAAATTGAAGATAGATTACTGGAAATTAGTCAAAATGAGTTAGGAACTCTTACCCCAACAATCCCTCTGAAATCCTTCAAATTATCGCCTTAATCCGAGCTTGGAATGTTCAAAAATAAAGAGAATCACACAACCCTCGAATTTAAGGTTTTGTCCAGCCTTTTCGCTCCTGCAAAAATTTAACCGCACCTGCGGTTCCGCTTTTGCGGAAAATCCTCCGCTTCTGCGGACATGCCTCAAGGCTCCCTTTGCTTCTGCGATCCTACCTCCGCATCTGCACAATCGCAGGTGCGAAATTTCCATCGCACCTGCACAAACTCCCCAAATGGCCAACTTCCCTTCTGCGCCTATCACGCCGCATCTGCCACCATGCAAGTGCGAATAATTCCTCGCACCTGCGACCACTACACTCTGTCGTCCAAGGTCGCTTCTGCGAGCGCGCACCTGCAGTCAAAATTACGCAGGTGCAGTTGCACCAGAACTGGTGCACCTCAGCAAATTCTCAACTCCCAACCTTGATCCGATAATTGTCCGAACTTCACACGAGGCCCCCGGGACCTAAACCAATTATATCAACAAGTCCTAAAACACGATACGAACTTAGTCGAGCCTTCAAATCATATCAAACAATGCTAAAACCACGAATCACGCATCGATTCAAGCCTAATGAACTTTGAACTTCTAATTTCCACATTCAATGCTGAAACCTAAAAAATAACGTCCGATTGACCTTAAATTTTGCACACAAGTCACAATTGGCACCACGAACCTACTCCAACTCCCGGAACCCTAATCTGAACCTGGTGTCCATAAAGTCCACTCTCGGTCAAACTTCTAATTTCTAACTTTCGCCATTTTAAGCCTAATTCAAATACAGACCTCCAATTCACAATCCGGAGGCCCTCCTAAGTCCAAAATCACCCAATAGAGCTAACGAAACCATCAAAACTCTATTCCGGAGTCGTCTACACATAAGTCAACATGCAGTCAACCTTTTCAACTTAAGCTTCCAATTTAGGGACTATGTATCCCATTTCACTCTGAAACCAAAAAAACCAAACCTCCCGGCAAGTCACGCACCCACAGTATTATACAGAGAAGGCAATAATTAGGGAGTTGGGGCTAGTACACTCATAACGACTGGCCGGGTCGTTACATTCATAGTGCGAGAAATGTACTCAAGATATCAAATCAAAATGGCACGGCAACACCCTTCGTGTATTTATCTCATCCTCACTAAATATATGAATGTAGGTCAAATCAATTGGCACACCCTTCGTGCATTTATCTCTTCCTCACCAAGCATACGTCTAACAGTACCAACCAGGTGAAAGAAATTCTGATAACAATAACGATAAAGTGGTAGACACACGGGACGCAATAACAAGCAACGCATTGCATATGGGAAACAGTAACAGACTAGATAGAAGGCATAGAAGTAATGATAGCATTTAAGATAGAGGAACATAAATTTTACTAGCTAACATGGTAGAAGGCTTAGATGTAGATATAAAAGCCATGAAGGAAAGCATGATATTTATAAGCTAAACAAATAGAAGGCATAAGTAATTAACATGGTAGAAGGCTTATAGGAAAGTGTAACAAATAAGAAACGGCATAGATGTAGATATGACAAACAAGAAGGAAAGCATGATATTTGTAAGTTAAACAGATAGAAGGCATGGATAACACAACAACAATTGAGATAGAGGACAAAGACAGAACAACAACGACAAGTCACATAGAAAACATACCACATAATGCATGTCTCTCGTCCTCGCTTGCTCGGAAACACCCTCCGTGCCATGAACACATGATAATATAAAAATATGGTAATGTAAATGAAATGGCACGGCATCACCCTTCGTGCTTTTATTCTCATCCTCACATGATAATGTAAATAAAATGGCATGGCATCACCATTCGTGCTTTTACTCTCATCCTCACATGACAATGTAAATGAAATGGCACAGCATCATCCTTCGTGCTTTTACTCTCATCCTCACATGATAATGTAAAGGAAATGGCACGGCATCACCCTTTGTATTTTATACTCTTCCTTATATAATAATGTATATGCAATGGCACGGCATCACCCTTCGTGCTTTACACTCTTCCTCACCAAGCACATGTATATTAATGACAAGCAAGTTAGGAAACATGAATAACATCTAGGAGAGTGTTTAAGTGGATATTCCAAATGAATATCAATCACAGTTTTCAAGCCAATAACAATTCAATAAACCTCAAGAATCTTATTGTGCAAGTATTTCAACAATTCTAAAAAATTATCTTCAATTCAAGTATAAAATCCAATATCTCAAGAATAACGGCCGTAGCAATGTATTAGTGATTAAGCATAGTGATGACCGAGTTTAACACATCAATAGTTTCACAAAATCCGTCAAATTTTAATATCTTGATTTCTGACATTAATTTCACATTCTTAGTAGTCTAGAAGTCAAGTAAGACATGAAACAAAAAGGTCACATAATTCTATAAGGCACAATTTTGATCATATAATTTACCCCCGAGCATGATTAACCCTGACATATACATATACGCTCGTCACCTCATATATGCATCACCCCCGCATGTAGCAAACAATCGCAATTAGTAGCAAAAATTTCCCCAACAAAGTTAGGCAAGACACTTACCTCAAACAAGCCCAATCGATACACTAGAAGCACCATCCCACTCAAATCATCCTCCAAACAGCTCGAAACTAGCAAAAAGCAACTCAAAATCATCAAATAATGTCATAGGAAGCAAACCCAATCAATAAAGGCCGAACCTTTACACATTTATTGAAAGTCAACCAAAACGTCAAACCCGAGCCCGCACCTCGAAACCCGATAAAACTCACAAAATTCAATAATCCATTCAATTATGAGTCCAATAATACTAATTCAACCCAATTCTGACTCCGAATCGATGCTCAAAACTCAAAAATTCACTTTAGGAAAGTCTAGACAAAAATCCCTAATTTCTCTTTTAAAATTATCAATCAAATGCCAAAAACGAAGATGGAATAACAAAATATAATCAAAACCAAATGAAAAATACTTACCCCAATCCATGTGGTGAAAATACTCTCCAAAATCGCCCAAATCCAAGCTCCAAAACCATGTGAGAAAAATGACTAAATTCTGGAATAAGTAAAAAATGCAGCAGCTATTATAGCTCGAATTAGATCCAAGATGACCTCAAAACCCATATTTGATGATCCCAACATAACCCTTGCGAGATTACACTCAAGATAGCCTTTTGAATCACCAAATTTGGCCTTAAAATGAGGGAGATATAATATTTTGAAGTTTTAAAGGAAATCTGAAAATTTAAGAGACGAAAATGACAATTTTGTAATTATTTTACATTAGAAAATCAGTAACAAAAGAATTTTCGTTTTAGCACCCAAAACTTATTCGGAACCTCCCGCACACAAATCATATATGTATTTCAATCACAAAACACGCTACGAACCTGCTCGCGCACTCAAAATACCGAAAAGAGGTTATCTTGACCCGATATTGACCATGATCAAACTCCAAATCCTTAACTAGTTTCTCAACCAATGATCCAAAATACACCCGAGCCCCTCGGGACCCCATTCAATCATACCAATAAGTCCTAAAACACTATACGAACTTATTCGAAGCTTCAAATCGCATCAAACAATATAAAAACCATGAACTGCACCTCAAATCAAACTTAATGAACTTTTGAACTTTCAACTTCCAAAAATCATGCCGAACCATATCAAATCAACTCGGAATGACCTCAAATTTTGCACACAAGTTTCAAATGATATAGCGAAGCTTTTCCAACTCCCTGAACCAAAATCCCAACCTGATATCACCAAATTCAACTTCCAGTCAAACTTATGAACATTCCAAAACTCTAAATTGCCAACTCTCGCCAATTAATGCTAGAACCTTCAAGAAACATCCAAATACAAATTCGGGCATATACCCAAGTCCAAAATCACCATCCGGACCAAACGGAACCATCAAAACTTTGGTCCGGGGTCAAATACCAAAAGTCAAACTTGGTCAACTCTTCCAACTTAAAGCTTTTTAGTTGAGAATTATCTTTCAAATCACCTTCGGATCACCTGAAAACCAAAACCGACGATTCACACAAGTCATAATACATTATATGAAACTACTCAAGGTTTCAAATAGCTGAACGGAATGCAAATGCTCAAAATGACCGATTGGGTCATTACAAAAATAAAGTTAAATAAGAATAGCAAGGAATCACTAAAAGAAAGTAGAAAAACAAGGACAAGAAAAGGAACAGCAAGGAAACAATAAGCAAAATAATATACTCCTACGATTATAATAAAAGTGATGAAGTGAAAAATGAATTCAAATGTGTGTTCAAAATACACGTTTAGCAAAAGGGGGAAAAGCTAAAAAGAAATTATGCTTCAATTCAGTGCTTTAGCGGAGGTTGGAACTGGAAACCCTGCACTTACTTTGAACCCACTTGACTGTTGCTCTGCAACTTCTGTTTGTGTCAAGTGGGTTCAAGTCTTTAGTATTTATCCCTTTCATATTTTATTTTTTTATGAAATTCGCAAGTAAAAATAATTAATTTTTCCGATGAAGTGGGTTCAATTGAACCCCCTTCCTACAAGGTGAGTCCGGCCCTATTTGAAAGGAAACCTCTTCATCACTGGCTTCCTCTTCGTAATCGAGGACTATTGTGGCCTGCTCGCTTGGTGTTTTCTTTATTCTCTTCTCTTGATTCCCGGATGAGGAGGAACACCTCCGCTTTGATTTCTTATCCTTGGGTTGAGGACTCCGAAAGGAGGCATCCTCACCAGAGGCTCGAGCAGATCCACGAGGCCTACTTCGATTGAGGGCATTCTGTAACACTCTCCCGGCCTCCATGGGTTCATCAAGAACGTCAATATCGGGGCATACAACAGAACCCCTCGGAAACCCTATACAAGCAAAAATATAATTAAGTGAATTGCTCATAAACTAAAAAAAAAATTAAAAAAAAAAAATTTGCTCACCATGATTCTTAACTCTCCACCCGTACTTGGGAGCCATTTCTTTCCACCGATGGAATAATGGAATTGTGGAGTTGTAATATCCAGAATTTTCTAAACCCATCGGTCCAGGCCGTGAACCCGTGGTGGTTCCCAACAAGAAGCTGAAATGAAGGAAAGCAAAAAATTTCCTTTTACGAAGAACGGAAACAAATATCTGAAAACTTACGGAAAAGATTCCACGACTCGAGGAACGCTGGATTTGTGGCCGGGATGTTGTCCCTGGTAGCAATGACGACGAACCGTTCCATCCATCCGCGGTCATTGTCATTGTCTACTTTGGTGAGAAAGGCGTGGTAACCATGCTTGCTGAAGTTTAACATTCCCCATGAAAAATCTTGGGGGAGTAAAGGTTCATCATATGTGCAAGAGTTAGGGTTTCTCCGGTCTCAGTGCACAATTGACGAAGGCAGACCGCCATCTGCCATATGGATGGGCCTACTTGTGCTAATAATACCTGGTACCGGTGGTAAAATTCTAAAATTATTAGGTCAAGTCCTTCACTCAACCCCAAGGAGAAGGGACCAAAGTAAAGGGATATGTATAGATATACATAAACCCCTCTCTGGAGTAGGTAACTCGCTCTAACCCATCTGGGGCGAGTATTTCGACATTAGAGCAGTTGCAGCCCTCCTTCACAGTAGGGATACTAGAAGACGAATGAAGGAGAGGTACCAGTGAACTGGCCAAAACTGACGGCTTTGAGAGTTTGCAGATGGGGTTTGTTTTTGAAGATCGGATGCGGTGCTGAGATAGAGTGGTATGATGGTGTTAACAGTTGGAGGTTCAGACTCAACGTCAACGTCTTTGGCTTTGTTTTCCTCGGGCCTCCACCGAAGAGGAGACCGGTGTTTTCGAAGGAAGAAATATAAGAAGACATGGTAGTAAAAGATCGATAAAGATGTTGTTACTGAGAAAGTTGAATATTGTAAAAAAGCTCTAAGGAAATTCAGAGAAAGGGAAAGAGTCGTGGAAGTAGTGAAAGTGAAGAAGTAAAAATGAAGAGAAGCGGAGTAGTTACAGATGGCAAAAATCGTGGTCAGGATTACCTCGAAAGTCGGCAAAAATATTTGTTGAATCACGGGGCAACATGTGTTCGGGATATTAAATGCGAGAAGGCATACGTCCCTTCAAATGTCAGAGAGTGTTCAGGAACTTTCCCGCCAAGGAAGAAATCTTTATCTACTTCCCAGTAACACTGAGTTGTGTCACTCGAAAAAAGGGGGACTATCTGTATGGGGTAAAATTGATTGATAATCGGTGGTCGAATGATAAAGTGACACGTGGAATCAAAAACATGAAAAAGATGAGTAAATAAATAACTGGCACCGGGTGTGAAGTATGTAACAGTATGGATCCCGAAGGAAGAAAAAATGATAGTAAATATTCATAAGCTTGACATCGGATAACATTTAATGAGCAACTGTTACGGAGAATATTTGCATTCAAAGCCAGTCATTATGCACCCATCAATGACATTTTTATTCTCATTCAAGAGGATTGATTTTAAGATCTTGTCTCCCGAAGGATGGCTCTAAATAGCAAGATTGAAAACCCTTGTAGCACATGAAACATTTTGCACACAAAGCTTTATTCTATTATTTTACGCTCAATCTAAATAGTTTTATCATTGCTTTATCAGTGCCTTTATTTTTGTTCTCGAAAAGACCGAGTTTGGAATTAGGCTTGTTATCTCCTTTAGTTTCAATCGCTAATATTATTTTTGTTCTCATTTCTTTATCATTTTTGGATCAAATCGATTCGCTTGTCTATAAAACAAATTAACTGTACCGTTCTCGGGTAAACAAGCAGTGTCGAGGCTACATGCACTTAGGAGTATTTAATTGAATCCGTCTTGTCAGAAAGTTACATTACGTAAATAGAGTAAAAACAATTTTTTCTATATGTATAAAATTTTGAATTTCCTTAACATAAGAGAAAAAACGCAAGTGTAATTTTATTTTATTTTTTGAATCCCTTCACTAGGATTACTGGCTCCGCCTATAGTTGAGGAAATTATACGTGATTCTAAAGCTTAAGTTATTACTTGAAATAAATACACATTCTTTTTATGTGTCTTCAACAAGAGGAATGTGGCAGAGTATTCATCTTGAATGTAATTGGAACATCTTTTCTGAAGAATCTTCTATGTATTAATTAGTTGGTTTCTGTTTCTTTGATTTTGTAAAAGTTCTAATTCGATTATATATTACTACATGATAATATGGAACATTCCGTACACATGGATACTGTAGTTTCTAGCAAGAATTGCTCAATTCGAGTTGCCATCACAGTTTATAGCCACCAAAATTTAATCAAACAGGAAGAACCAAAACTCGACATTATAAATGAATCTTACTAAACAAGATCTCGATTTCTTTCATTTGATTTCCTACTAAATCACGATAAATGGCAATTTGGTGCACTAAGCTCCCGTCATGCACGGAGTTTCGGGAAGGGGCGGACCGCAAGGGTTTATTGTACGCAGTCTTACCCTACATTCCTGCAAAAGACTGTTTTCACGGTTCGAACCCTTGATCTTCTGATCACATGACATCAACTTTACTGATTACGTCAAATCACAATAAATAATAACGGGGTAATGTTCTCCACAAGTCTGCCAGCATGTTCTAACATAAGATAATTAGGGAACACGGAAAGAGTTAAGGCCCTAATAAAGCTCGTTGTTGCTAAAACAGACATTGGTGGACTCCTCCCTTCTATATCACGCAAGCTGAGAACCTTCTCCAAAATGGTATCATCAAAGTTAAAGTTTATATTAACCTTGTTAACCTCGTTGAAAGATTATGGGAATATTTTTCTTAACCCCCTTGTGTATACAACCTCGTGTATATATATACATTGACATATTGGCTAGAGATTACAGTAGAGTAATTATACAAGAATACTAACTGATAGCTATCCTAGCCTAACCATTATCTGTAAAACTCTTGGAAGAGTTCTTGGTTGCGTGGGACTCTATATTTAACACACCCCCGCAGTTGAAGCGGGAGGTTTAGGGGAGAGTGTCCGGGAAATGTTCAAACAACACTAGCGGAAGACCTTTGGTAAAGATGTCCGCTATTTGATGACGGGATGGCACATGAAATACACGGACTTGACCGCACGCAACCTTCTCCCGAACAAAATGGATATCCATTTCTATATGTTTTGTGCGTTGATGTTGAACTGGATTACCTGATAAATAAATAGCACTTATATTGTCGCAGTAAACAAGAGTAGCTTTTTTAATCGAACAATGCAACTCTAAGAGAAGGTTCCTCATCCAACATGATTCGGAGACAACATTTGCCACCCCTCAATACTCTGCCTCGGCACTAGAACGAGACAATATGGGTCGACGTTTAGACGACGAAGAGACCAAATTGTCACCCAAAAATACACAATAACCAGATGTAGACCGCCGCGTGTCAGGGCAACCTCCCCAATCTGCATCAGTATAAGAGACCAGAGTAGAAAACGAAGACGGGTATAAGTGTAGCCCGTAATCCAACGTACCCTGAACATACCGAATAACACGTTTGAGAGCAGACATATGATCAACTCTGGGATCATGCATATGGAGGCAAACCTGTTGGACGGCATAGGAGATATCTGGCCGTGTAAACGTAAGATACTGCAGAGCCCCTGCTAGACTTCGATAAAGGGTGATATCATCAAATTTGGCACTCGATGTAGCACTAACTTTTGACTTGGTGGCAACTGGAGTAGGGAATGATTTACAAGTAGACATCCATGCACGCTCAATTATCTCCTCGGCATACTTGCGTTGTGAAAGAAACATACCCCCGTTATGGTGGGTCACAGCGATACCCAGAAAATAATTCAGAGGTCTAAGATCTTTCATAGCAAACTCAGAACTAAGAAGATCCATGATTGAACACCGGAGAGCATCAGAAGAAGCAGTGAGAATAATATCATCAACATATAGTAAAATGTAAGTCATATCGGACCCCTTGTTGTATATAAACAAAGAATTATCACACCTGCTATTAGTGAACCCAATAGATAACACATAATCCGCAAAACGTTTATACCAACCTCGGGGTACCTGCTTAAGTCCATACAATGACTTACGCAGGAGACATACAAAATCAGGATGATCACGATCCCTGTAACCCAATGGTTGATGCATATAGACTGTTTCTTGAAGCTTACCATGAAGGAAGGCATTTTTGACATCCAATTGATGAATTGGCCATTCCTTCAAGAGAGAAAGACTAAGAACCGTTCAGATCGTAGCCGGTTTCATCACCGGACTAAATGTCTCATCACAATCAATGCCAACCTATTGTGTCTTTCCATCACCTACAAGACGGGCTTTATGCCTCTCAAACACACCACTAGACTTGACTTTATAAGTAAAAATCCACATAGACCGAATAATATTAACATCAGGAGGAGGGGGCACCAATTCCCACGTCTTATTTTTAATAAGAGCATTGTATTCATCATCCATGGCCATTTTCCAATTCAGATCTCGAAGAGCCGCGATCGGATTACAAGGTAAGAGAGACCTCATAACCGCGGAATGAAGGGAATATTTTGGATTGGGTTTAGATATCCCATTCTGACTACGGGTCACTACTCTGGGCTGCTGGAGAGGAATTGGAAGAGGGGCAGCAGGAGGATCCGGCCTTGGGTTAGAAGGAAGAGGTGGCCCAGGATGTTGAGAGACACGTTGTGCGGGTTGGATCGAGGAGTTTAGCTGGGCCGTTTGGGGAGTGGGAGAAGGAGGTTGCACTTGCTGAGATGGAGAATTTGTGGGCTGGGCTGATTGGGAGGAAGTAGAGGGCGCTAGACCAGATTGTTGGATATGATGAATCACGTAAGGAGACACGCCATCATCAAGAAAATCATAAGAGTGGGAATTTGGGTGATGTAACTTAGAAAAAGGAAAAACATTCTCATCAAACAAGACATGACGACAAATAATGATTTTATTCGACGACAAATCATAACATTTATAGCCACGATGGTTAGTAGGGAACCCCAAAAAAACACAAGGGGTAGAGCTTGGTTGCAACTTAGTGATAGTTGTAGACAGAAGTAGGGGGTAACACAAACAACCAAAAAACCGTCAATAAGAATAGGAAGGAACCCTTTTGTAAAGAACCTCAAGAGGAGATTTATTTCCCAATAATTTACTCGGAAGAATATTAAGAAGATAGGTGGCAATTTGCAATGCATGATGCCAAAAAAAAGTGGGGAGAGAGGCATGAGCAAGAAGAGTACGGATGATATTATTTATAGTTCGTATTTTCCTTTCGGCTTTGCCATTTTGAGGCAAAGTATGGGGACACGAAAGACGGAAAGACATGCCATGAGTTTTACAAAAATTCCAAAATGGACTATTATCAAACTCTCACCCATTATCACATAGCACATTCTTGATATTACGCTCAAAGTGAGTGAAAATATGGGCCTTAAAGGCCAAGAAAGTGTCATACACATCAAATATAATTAGAAAAATCATCCAACAATAAAATATAATATCGATGTCCCGAAGAGCTCAAAGTAAGGGAAGACCAAAGATCACTATGAATAATATCAAAAGGCATAGTAGTACTTGAAGTAGATGGAATAAAAGTCAATTTAATATGTTTTCCAAGTACACAAGAACCACAAACGCGAGAATAGAAAAGTTTAGTACAATCAATGCTTTTATTATGCTTAAGAACATCTAAGATAGGAGCACCCAGATGACCCAACCGATCATGCCATAGCTTAGGAGAGATGACAGCAAAAGTAGATGAGGTAGCTTGATTGTTAAGAGAAGAGGTAATGGGATAAAGATCCCCCGACTATCACACTGCATTATGGGCATCCCCGTCCGAAAATCCTTCACAGAAAAACCAAAAGGATCAAACTCAACTGACACAGAATTATCAGTAGTAAATTTTTGAACAGAAATGAGATTTTTTATGAGTTTTAGAGCATGGAGAACATTGTTTAGAGAAAGGGGAGGACTTGGGGAAGATAAAGTAGTGTGACCATAGCCAAGAATTGGAATAATATGACCATTACCAACAATAATACCAGTATTAGGATGATTGCTCAAATTAAAATAAGACGAGAAAGTACCTGTAGAGGATGTCATATGAGATGTAGCACCGGTGTCCATGTACCACGAAGGATCGGGTTGATTGAGAGACATGGTGTGCATAGCCGACTCAATGTCCGTTGGTGCATAGGTAGGTGGCTGCCCAAACGAAGAAGTTGCATAGGCTTGCTATTGGTATTGAGGTCTTGGGCCCAAAAGACTTGGCTGTCTTTGTTGGGCAGGAGGCTTGGCCCAACCTTGAGTTGGGAAAGGACAAGGTGGGACGGGCATCCAACCCCAACCATGGAATTGACCCTGCTGACAATGCGGGGCTTGCTGTCCACTAGAGGGATGCTGCTGCCCGCCGTTACTACGGCTACCCCCACCGCCGGTGTGTCCCCGACCTCGACCTCCACCGCCGAAGTTACGGCCATTTCCATTGCCTGAATATCTCCGACCACCGTTCTTGCCTTTTTGTTACTTTGCACCCCTCGAATGACCCGTAGGCTCAGAAGTCACCTGAGTATCATCACCTGACGCGGCTATCATCGCCGATGCGGAAACACCGGTTCCTTGGCCATCCCCGCTTCTTCTAACGTAAGCATGGACCTAGCCTAATAAAAAGGAGGAAGCGGGTTACTTTGACGGATCAACGTACCCACACCACGGTACGATTTTGTAAGACCCCCAACCAATTATAAAACCATTCTGCTGTCTGAAACCGGTGCTCCAACATTCTTGAGTTGATCAGCGAGGGATTTGAGACGTTGACAATATGCCGAAACATTTGGGAAATCTTCCAAAGAAGTGGTGGAGAATTCCTGCTCAAGAGTCACAGCTCGGGAATATTGATTATCTTGAAATATATCACGCAATCTATTCCAAGCTTCCATGGCTGTGGCATCGAGTTTGATAATGGTGTGCAAGAGGTCATTTGATATGGTAGCATATATCCACGATAGAACCGTGGCATCAAGGGTCAGCCATAGTTCCTTTTCTTCCTCGCTAGTAGGAACTTTCGCCATGACTGTAGCAGGGGGAATGATATGGTGAAGGACCCGGTGTCATCGTGCATGAATCTTGAATATTTCCGCCCACGTAGAGTACTGCACATTTTCCACCTCAAGAGTAATGGAAACATGGTTTTTGATATTGGAGACGGAAAGAGCCGGATGAAATGAGGTCTTCGAACCCGACATGGAGATTGCCGAGAAGAATGAGTAAGAGACAGGGAAGAAGATGAACAAAAACCTAACAATGGTGAGGTAGAATACCGAGGATAGCAGCGGAAGAGAGGAATCTTGCCCTAGGCAACTGATACCATGAAAGATTATGGGAATATTTTCCTTGAACCTCTTGTGTACACCACCTCGCGTATATATATACATTGACATCTTGGCTAGAGATTGAGATAGAGATTACAGTAGAGTAATTATACAAGAATACTAACTGATAGCTATCCTAGCCTAACCATTATCTGTAAAAGTCTTGGAAGACTTTTTGGTTGCGTGGGACACTATATTTAACATATACAAATCAAGTATTTTTGAAAGACTAAAAATTCTAAGTGAATGAAAAATTATGGAAAATATATAAAGCTAAGTGTGGATAATGTAATTGGTTAAAACTTGAAATATATGAATTTAAAGACAAAAGAAATTTTATAAATTTTGGTATTAGTAAAATCTAACCATCCGCGCGAGCGCGGGTGGATTCACTAGTTATTGTATATAACCAAAGTCTACATCAAATATTTACTAACATATCGTTACTTATAATTCGAGTGTCATTTAATTCTGTAGAAATTTGTTTTCTTATTTCTATTTTCTGGTGAAATAACGAGTATTATAGAAATTATTGCAATTATCTTCGATTGAACTTCCATTACTACCGTATTTTAATGTAAGAGAGTTAGATCATGGCTTTTGAAGCCATAAAGTATATTGGTCTCCTTTCCACAATAGAGCTCTTCATCTATGTAATGCCTGTACTTAGCTTAATCTTCCATTTATTAAATGCTTCGCGTTGATTGATAAGCTTCTTCATAATTCGGACAAAACGAAATTACCGAATCAAATGGAACATTTTGGCCAGTGTGTTAGGGATATAATAGATATGTCCTAGATTTAATCTCATATATGATGATTTCAACATATTTTTGTGAACGTTATTTGATATAAAAATATATGACATTTGATATTCTTTTATCATAGTTATTATTAGTTGTTTGATTAATTTAATAAGGTCCTTGATTAAATTTTGAAACTTGTCATCGTGATGGAGATCATGATAATGAAAGTGAAGTTTCTTATAATTTAATCTAAATTTGTTCTTGATAGTAGGATAATTAATTTGGACATTAGTAATCCGATTAGATCAATATTTATGTGATTTTCTTTATGGAATAAAGATTAGTTGATCTCATTAACTAAATCACATAGATAAATGATGCATATAGAGATATGATCATTGAACCTGACTCATTGGATAATTCCTAATTATTAGAATTACCATACTGTCAATAGGATATTCTCTTGAAGAATGTGATGTAAGAGTTTCCTTGACCTGAGATCGTTATAGTAATTGATAAGTTATTTATTGTGCTTTGATACTAGACACTTATGGCCCTAGGGCGATAGTTGAAAGGATATTGGGTACGATTAAATACTTGTAGAATTAGTGATTGATTAAGATGAAATTTGTCGACTCTTGGTAATGAGTTTAAGCTCCATGTTGTCATGAATCATAAATGACCAAATTAAGACCTTGGCCAGGGCAATTGAATGAAAAGAAGAAAAGAGTTTCTTAGGTCATTAAATGGTCGATATATTTGACATGAACACATAGTTGGTCGCCTATTAGGATTTGACAGTTTCAACCATATCCTAGGGTGACCCAGAGCTATAAGGACAGAAGGAATTACTACATTATTCTTCTACTGGTTCTTGAGAGTAAATTGTAGACTTCATGCTACTCGGTTGTTAAGGAATGTTGCTAGACGCCACCCTTGATTAGTATATTGATGTGATCAATTTACTACCGACTTAGCATTGAACCTATGAGGTCGCACACTAACAAGTGTTCTGATATTTGCTAAAGGATTAGTTACTTAATTATTTGATAATTAAAGTAAAGAATTTAATGAGTCAAATAGATTTAGTTATTAGTCCAAATAAAATATTATCATATTCTTTGCTAGTACAGAGGACATAATTAATATTGTGAACAAATTGAAGTAGTCTATTTGGAATAGAAAATTAAATTATCTCTTGGTTAAAATATATATGTGATATATATAATTAGTATTTATTTATATTGTCACCTCCTTTTTGTATACCCCCGAGGAGTATATAAAGGAGTTTTTTCAATTAAAGTGACATTATTCGAAATGAGATTATTTGTTTAATTTTATCAGAGTCACCACTTGGAATATTTAATTGGTGTCCCAAGTCACCGGTTTTTATCTCAAATCGAGGAAAATTTTGACTTTCCTTGTGAAGTCTGCGAACGAAATTCTGAGTAAGGAATTCTGTTAACACGAGGGAAGGTATTAGGCACCCTCGGATTTCGTGGTTCTAGCACGGTCGCTCAACTATTATAATCGGCTTATTATCTGATTTTAATACATGTTTCTAGCCTATAGTATATTTTACCTTTAACCGCCTTTTATAATTGTTAGAGAATTGCAACGTTAGTTAAAATATGTCACGAACCATGTCAGATAAATGCACCCGTAATCCGTAACACATTTTAATTTAATATTGAGATTTGGATTTGGGTCACATAAATGCGCACCGAGTTTAGGGAATTAAGTTATTAAAGTAACGCGCCTAAAACAACTACGCGTTTTTTTAACTTTTCGAGGGTCATGAAATTCAGTGAATAGCACATCCCGGTTTTCTAAGTATTTTAATATTGATTAATGAGAGTCATGCATTTTAAAATTTTATTTGGCGCGGCGCACCTCAAATTATTTGAAAACTTTCCTTATTTGAAGTTATTAAGATCGAGTTACCTAAAAGGCACCCTCAAACTTAGCATTGTTACTATGTCACTGGAAACGTACCCATAGTCACAATATTTTGCTAATCGTGCCTAAAAGCAAGCTACGAAGGTTAAGGCGTTTAAGACTTAATTATTTAAATTTGTATTTAACTATTAAGAGGGCCATAGATGATCGTTCCTAATTACATGGCTCACCTATATTAATTAAAGGAATTTTTATATCTAAAGTTGTTAGCACTAAGTCTATTTGTTTAATGCCATTTAGGAGCCCACATGTAAACAGCAAATAGTCCATTTGGTTTCTGCACTGAACAACAGGCCTGCTTGGGTTCCAACTGTTTTCGATTTCAGGCCCATAGCAGACCCCTCAGAATAAAGTCATAAGCTCAATTACGAATATAGCCACTAGTTTCAAAAATAGCCCTACTTGGAATTTAACAGATTGCAGTCAAAATAGTGATAAGATTTGGGCCTGGATGCCACTGAAATGGGCCAGCCACTAATCATTAAGTTATCCTAGTCTAATTCTGTCAATTAACTTTCCAAACAGAACACACGGCCCAAATTAACATAACTAGCATGATGTTGCAACATTAAAAGGCCAGAAATGAAATTCTTAAACTAATACATAATCAGATTCAAACCCATCAATTTAAGTACGCAAATTAATAGGTCTAGATTCAAAACCAATCATAACATCTAGCCAAGACTCGACTGGATTAGGCTGACCCAAATTCCAGATGGAATTTTAAAAGTTGGGCCTAGATGCCACTGAAATAAGTCAGCTTAAAGGCAGGCCCAATACCAGCCTTAAACAAAGCTGCACTTTCAAAACTGGGCTATAAATGCAGCCCAAACATCACAGATAGTGCAATTCAACATATGCTCGCTTTGCATGAACTTCAACAGATTTAATACCATTTACACAATCATAATTAAGAAGAAATTAATTACAAATTCTCAATCAATTTGAATAGATTAACATCATAACTATGAACTCACTGATTGATTACAAAGCTGATATACTGAAGTGTTACAGAACGTCATCATTCCAGCTTTGAACTT
>MCJB01051584.1:3494-27725 GCA_002018475.1 Nicotiana obtusifolia | reverse complement strand
AGGTTTTGTCCATAAAAGATCCAGCAGCTGCATTCTTTGCTATTGATTGGTTCATTGGATCCAACCCCATGTAAAATTTTTCCAACAAGATGGAATCTGGAAAACCATGGTTTGGAGACCTCACCAAGTATAATTTGCAGCGATCCCACACTTCATGTAATTGTTCGCCACGTAGTTGCTTAAAGAAGAAAATCTTGTCCCTGAGCTCGGATTTCTTGCTTTGTGGAAACCATTTTGATAGGAAAGCTCGGACAAGTTCAGGCCATGAATGTATAGAATTTGGAGGAAGATTCTGGATCCATTTCCTCGCATCCCCAGCTAGGGAATACTTAAAACATTTCAACCTCAGAGCATCGTCGGAGACATGATTCTGCTTATGCATCGCATAAACACCTAAGAAATTTCTGAGGTGCTGTGTTGGATCATCATCCGTGGAATTTCTGAAAAATCCCTCCGCTTTCAGCATCAGATTTAATCCATGTTCTACCTTGAAGGTAGCGGAACCGATAGCAGGAGGTACAATGGCGTTTGTATCCTCAATATACTCCTCAATGTCTGCAAAAGGGTTTCCTTCCTCCTGTATCTCCACATCATCTTCATGGTCTGACATATCTCCCTGTCTACACCGAACATAACAAACAACGTGTAATAGAGTAGAATTAGACGTAAAGTAAAGTATACACTAATTAGTAATTTCAGAACCGTATTCCCCGGCAATGGCGCCAAAATTTGATACGCTCAAATTACACCTTAAGAATAGTGTAAGCGGTCGGTGTCAAATATAATAACCCAACAAGGTTGGGGTCGAATCCCACAGGGAATAAGTGTGAAACGTTTATCTAATTAGTGCAATACTCGACTAAGTCGTAATTCTATCAAGTAATTGTAATAAAAAGAAATATTGAACGTGAGGATAAACGAGAACTGATTGTAATATTGTGAATGTAAATAATATGAATTAAAAAAACCAAGGTTGTGTCCCCTTTAATGTAGTATAATTCTCTTGATATTAATATTGAATATTTCCAATGGAAAACTTTCTTGATATGCAATTGATGCCTAATTTACTACCCACTATTTTCCAATAGTTGGATAATATATCCTCTTTATGATTTTCCCAAATACAAAAGAGTTGTGATTAAGAACAATCAATTAATGTCAAATTAAAACCCACTTATTCCTAAGCGATTTTATTAAACAAGGTTTAAATCCTTGAGTCTTTGTTATTCACTTCTACAAAATTCTATCCCACTTTCCCAAGCAAAGATAGAATTAATTGGCGTTCGTTAACGTTTGCAACCATTAACAATTGTTGAAGAATAAGAAGTAAATAAATATCAATCATCCGTTGAAATCATATTCAATATCAAAATCTCAATAACATTGTACCCATCTAGGGTTTACAACCTTAGCGTTTAAATTTAGCTACTCATGCTGAACATTGAATAAGAAAGAATAGTAGTTGTCATCATCTTACAAAATAGAAGGTAATTGATCCCAAAATCTTCCCAGAACTCAAACTAGTTAATTGCCCGTACTTTGTACTCTCAATTCTGACAAGATGTCCCTCACAAAACCCTATTAAACCTATTTATAAAGGCCCAAAACCCGAGGCGAAATTCGAACTAATTTTCCCCTGGTGTAATAATGCGGACCGCATTTCTGTCGCAAAACAGAAATGTGGTTCGCAAATCTTCTTCCTCCGTCGCATTTCTAACCCCAGGATTTGCCTTTGTCACATACTGTAATTGCGGTTCGCATATCGATTATGCGATCGCGAAATGCAATCGTATTCTTCACCCTGATTTTCACCCAGAAACTATGCTTGCGTTTGCGATTTCACAATGCAAATTTGCGATTCGCATTCTTGTTTTGCGGTTGCATATGCGACCGCATTCTCGACATGAAGGAGTGCCCAGAGTTCTGTCCTTGTTTGCGATTTTCTTGTGAGCTATGCAGTCCGCATTCGCTGTTTGCGATCGCATACTCACATCTGCAATGCTGTTTAAGTCTTTTCTTGTCTTTAGTTGGCCTTTTTAGCTCTTTTCCGTGCTTTTGGGTCCTTACACTCGATGTTCTGTAAATACACTAAAATTACATAAGTATCGGTAGAATTTGCACATAAAACAAGTTAAACTCTAAGCAAGTAGTATCAAAATGTGCCGAAATTACCCGGCGCATCAAGCAACGTTGGCATAATTTTCTCCAAGTCTGCTTGTCGCTTAATCCTACCTCAGGCACAATGAGGTCCCCAAATTAGGACGCGAGCTATTGCATGTCTTACGTGCTAGTTGCTTAAATATTGCAAACACTCTTTTATTTAGTCCTAATGACTTGGCTACCTTTTGTTTTCTTTCTTTGATTTCCATTCCCAAAGGTTGGTTCATGCATTTTGGCATCGTCACCATATCAAACACAAATCCAGAGGTCCTCCACCTCCTCCTTCACCTAACGACATCAAAAGAAAAGGCAAAGGAAAGATGGACGATTTGAGTGGTAACCGAAAAGACAATGCTAGTGTGACTTCTACTATCCATTGGATCAACCTATGCCACCGCAACACCAGACATTCTGCCAAACCGATATGATTTGGGGATCTGAAGTGTATGAGGTTCTAGCCGGCATGGTGAACCTGTTTCTCAATGAGCAACATATGGACTGCATTGCAATCTTGGAGGAGGAGGAGGAAGACCTTACAATTCAAACAGTGGGAGATGGAGCTGTTCTCGGGAACTGGACTGCTGCACTATCCCGGGATCACCGAGCATCTGGGTAGCTTTGGCAGAACTAGCATGATTTCCATTTAAGATTGTTTTCTGGCATTTAAGACATTTTCAGTATTTTGTTTCGAAATAATTACTCGAGGAACCGAGTCGTATTTGTTTGACAATTTTAAGTTTTAATTAATGCATCATTACTTTTCGCTTATTTATTATTATCTTTCTACATTCTTTTTCAGCATAATTATTACGTATCTTGTTGAATCTATGACTGTGACATGTAATAGGACAACGTAATATGAGGAGAGTGATTCACAAGATTGGGAAAATGATGTAATACTTGAGGAAATTGTCAAAAGAAGTGGAGGATTTTGAGAAAAAACCAAAGTCCAATCTGGAAGAAACTAAGGCAGTTGACTTAGGAGATTCTGAAATAGTCAAAGAAACTCACATTAGCATTCATCTGTCACCATCAGAGAAGAAAGAGTATATCAGATTCTTAAAGGAATATGAGGATATTTTTGCATGGTCCTACAATGACATGACAAGGTTGAGCACATCCATAGTGGCCCACAAGCTACCTACCAATCCTATGTGTCCGCCAGTAAAGCAGAAACTCAGAAAATTCAAGCCAGACATGAGTTTGAAGATAAAAGAAAAAGTTGCCTCGCAAATCAAATCCAAGGTCCTTTGAGTGGTCGAGTACCCGACCTAGCTAGCCAACATTGTCCCTGTAGTAAAGAAGGATAGGAAAGCCAGGGTGTTGTGTTGACTATCGAGATCTGAACAGAGCAAGTCCTAAGGATAATTTCCAGCTAGCCAACATACACATACTAATCGATAATTGTGCCAAGAATGAACTCCAGTCCTTCGTGGATTGCTTCGCAAGATACCACCAGATCTCGATGGATGAAGAGGATGCAGAAAAGACAGCCTTCATCACACCATGGGGAATATACTGCTACAAGATGATGTTGTTTGGTTTGAAGAACGCCGAGGCAACTTACATGAGGGCCATGACTACTCTCTTTCACGAATTGATACACAAGGAAAAAGAGGTGTACGTGGATGATGTCATTATCAAGTCTAAATTGGAGTTTGAATCACATAGAAGACCTGAGTTTCGAGCGACTACGAAAGTACAATCTGAAGTTGAATCCTACAAAATGTGCTTTCAAAGTCTCTGACAGGAAGTTGTTAGGTTCATTGTCAGTCGCCGCGGCATTGAGCTGGACCCGTCTAGATCAAAGTTGTTCAGGATCTGCCACCACTGAAGAACAAGAAGGATGTAATGAGTTTCTTAGGCCGTCTATTTATATCAGCCGCTTTATAGCACAGTCGATGGTAATATGTGAGCCAATCTTCAATAAGCTGAGGAAGGATGCTACGACGAGTTGGACTGAGGATTGTCAAAGAGATTTCGATAAAATCAAGGAGTACTTGTCCAAACCTCCGGTACCGAAGCCCGGGAGACCTTTACTGATGTACCTATCCGTGTTGGATGGAGCCTTTGGTTGTGTTTTGGGACAACATGACGAAACCGGGAGGAAAGAACAAGAAACATATTATCCGAGTAAGAAGTTCACACCTTAGAAGCTCGGTACTCTTTGCTGGAATGCACCTGTTGTGCCTTAACATCGATAGCCTAGAAATTGAGACATTACTTCTGCGCATACACCACATACCTTATACGCTAAAATACATCTTTCAGGAGCCTATGCCTACAGCAAGCTAGCAAAGTGGCAAATACTACTAAGTGAGTTTGACATTATTTATGTGACCCAGAAGGAAGTCAAGGGGTAAGCGTTGGTAGATCACCAGGCAGAAAACCCCGTGGACGGGGATACGAACCATTGAAGATGTATTTTCCCAACGAGGAAGTGTTGTTTATAGGGGAAGACATTGTCGAAACATATGATAGTTGGAGGATGTTTTTGGACGGAGCCGCAAACTTCAAAGGAGTGGGTATTGGATCTGTCTTAGTATCAGAAACCGGTCAACATTATCCGGTATCCGCAAGCTCAGGTTCCCGTGCACCGACAATATGGCAGAATATGAGTCTTTTTGGGACTCAGCTTGGCCATCAACATGAATTTTTAGGAATTGCTGGTAATCGAAGATTCAAATTTGCTAATACATCAAGTACTCAGAGAATGGGCCACCAAGAACACTAAGATATTGCCATACCTACACTGTGTGCAAGTTTTCATCAAGAGGTTCACAAAGATAGAGTTCAAACATGTTCCTAGAATTCAGAACAAGTTCACTGATGAGCTGGCTACCTTGTCTTCCATAGTACAACATCCAGACATGAACTATATTGATCTCATCCCAATAGAAATCCATAAGCAGCCAGCTTACTGTGCTCATATTGAAGAAGAGTTCGATGGAAATCCATGGTTTTACGATATCAAGGAGTATTTGGAAAAAGGAGAATACATAGAAAATGTTATGCATACCTAAAAGCGCACGCTTCGGAGATTGGCCAACCACTTCTTTCAGAGCGGAGGAATTTTATATAGAAGGACTCCCGACTTGGGTCTGCTATAATGTGCCGTTGCCAAGGGGGCATCTAGGTTGCTCAAACAAATACATGTCGGAACCTGCGGACCTCACATGAATGGGTTTGTTCTAGCCAAGAAAATATTAAGGGCAGAGTATTTCTAGATGAATATGGAGACTGACTGTATCAAATATGTATAGAAGTGTCACTAATGTCAGGTGTATGCTGATATGATATGAATACCACCCAATGAACTCAATGCAACAAGTTCATCCTGGCCTTTCTCCGCCTAGGGCATGGATGTCATCGAACCGATTGAACCTGCCACTTCCAACAGACACAAATTCATTTTGGTGGCCATAGATTACATTACAAAATATGTCAAATCCGCTTCCTATAAAACTATGACTAAGAAGGTCGTAGCAGACTTTATCCAGGATCATATTGTTTGCCAATTCGGAGTACCCAAATCAATCATTACAAATCATGTTGCCAATCTCAACAGTGATTTGATGAAAGTCATGTGTAAAATATTCAAAATCAAGCACCAGAACTCTACAACATATAGGCCAAAAATGAATGGAGATGTAGAAACTGCCAACAAGAACATGAAGAAGATATTGAGGAAGATGGTGGACAATTACAAGCAATGGCATAAGAAGCTACAATTTTATCTGCTCGGATACCGCACCATGATCCGCACGTCAACTAGGGAAACTCCCTATTTACTGGTCTATGATACTGAAGCTGCCATACCCGCTAAGATGGAAATTCCTTCCCTGAGAATCATACAGGAGGCCGAGCTCAGCGATGCGGAATGGATACAAAACCGGTATGAGCAATTGTCTCTCATTGACGGTAAAAGAATTAACGTGGTGTGTCAGGGTCAACTCTACCAAAATCCAGGGCTTTCAACAAAAAGGTTAGACCGAGGCAATTCATACCAGGGCAATTGGTGTTGAAGCGGATCTTCCCGCATTAGGACAAAGCAAAAGGAAAATTCTCACCTAAACTGGAAAAGTCCTTACATGGTTCACTGAGTACTGACAGGAAGAGCACTCATACTTGCAGAAATAGATGGGGAGATATGGCCAAAACCTATTAATTCAGACGCCGTCAAGAGATATTATGTTTGAGATTGTATTTGCGCTTTCTTTTGATATAACATGAACTATGCTTGACCTAATACCCATTTAAGAGGGGATACGTAGGCAGCCATGTGGATTTGATCACATTATAATAAAATCTTCATTCCCCTCTATGGTCAGAAACCGGGGCAAGAAATCGAGTTTCGTCAATCTCATTACGGCAAGGATCGCCAAAAGGGTATCGCCGGAAGTATACATCAAACTGGGCAAAATTTTGAGGGGATCCCCAAAATTCCGAGTTAAGAAGATCACTCTCAGAGCATGTCATGGTCTATGAGTCAACCAAATTATTTACTTGTGTGCATTATCTTTTAAAACAACTGTATTATGTATAAATGATTTACCGCAAACGCATATTTTTGAAAACCTCATTTCTGTAATAGCCAGATGTTACCCACAGTGACTCAAGATAGGTGTCAAGACAGGGGCAAAGGTGAAATGAAGAATCGAAAGCACGAGCCGACCTTCCCCCAAGCTTACAATTTTTCTTTGGATGCAGGTATAATGTCGACAAGCATACTTGCAAAGCCTATATAATAGGACCACTATCTCCACGCAGATGGAGCCTGCCAAGCCCAAACAAGTCAAGCTAAGAATCACTTTCCTTCTTCATATTCAATCATCGCTTTCTTTGCGTAGGGCTAAGCACTACCCTTAGTACTGTCTCTATCACATTGCATGAGGCTAAACGCTGCCTTTCTCTGTATAGGTCTAGGCACTGCCCTCGTTACATTGCATGAGGCTAAGCACTGCCTCCATCATTTCATAAGGCTAAACATTGCCTTTCTCTACATAGGGCTAAGCACTGCCTTCATTACATTGCATGAGACTAAACATTATCTCCATCATTGCACAAGGCTAAACACTGCCTTTCTTTGCATAGGGCTAAGCACTGTCCTATTTACATTGCATGAGACTAAGCACTGTCTCCATTACATTGCATGAGGTTAAGCACTGCCTCCGTCATTGCATAAGGCTAAACATTGCCTTTCTCTGCATAGGGCTAGGCACTGCCCTCATTACATTGCATGAGACTAAACATTGTCTCCATTACTCGCATAAGGCTAAACGCTACCTTTTATCTACATAGGGCTAAGCACTGCCCTCATTACACTGCATGAGACTAAGCATTATCTCCATTACATTGCATGAGGCTAAGCACTGCCTCTATTATTGCATAAGCATTGCTTTTCCCTGCATATGGCTAAGCACTGCCCCTGTCTCATACAAGGCTAAGCGATGCCTTGTCTCATTATCGCGTACGACTAAGCATTACATTTTCCCTCTATCCTATCAAGCATCCTTGCATTTTCATGGGCTGAAGCATTACCACATTGTTCGAAGGCATCATCCTCATAGCCCGAAGACATCATGCCATGGTTTGAGGATCTCTCGAAGCTGCATATCATTATTCATATGCTTCATAGTCTAGAGGCACCATATTCATGGCCCGAGGACACAATTTCGTGGCCTGCAAATCCTTTATCAAACACTTCAGGGACCAGGACGTCATGATCTAAGGACATCATCCTCATCGTCCGAAAGACAACTCTCATGGTCCAAAGGGAATTTGTATTATATTTAAATTTTTGCAATAACTATATATATTCATGTGCATTGTGTTTTAAGTTTTGCAGGTAACTCAGGAGGTAACCCTTCTACAAACAGGAGCAATTCTCGCTCTAGTTCCATTCACAGCGTTCACATCCTTTGGTTATCTCAAATATAACCGATGACCAGCAATTGTTTATTCTTTATTCCGTAACTGCCCGAACAATTATCTTGAGTATCCATAATGCTCAATTCCGCATCCATAGCCCCACCTGAAGTTATCCGCTATGTATGACACTAACCTACCCAAAGAATATCCTTCTTCGAAACACACGATCCTTTTTATAACAACTCTGTTTCGTTCGCTGTTGGATCCAGAACTACACACGACCTAGTTTTCGTAATACCAGGAATATGTAGGCAACTCAAGAACCACAGTTTGTCCCCCATTTTTTTAAAAAAAATACCTCATCCTCGATCTTTCAGACAAAATTTATCATCATTTTCTTTACCTGACAATTCTTTCATCATTCCCTAGTAAAGAGGGACAGCTGCTGATACCCAATTTTGTCCTAATATTTTATAAAGTGCTTCGTATACTTTTAAAATATCATTTTGCATTATTACCCAATTTATAGGGGTCATATAAGTAATTTCTATAAAAATATTTTTTTTTTAAAAACTTTAAAATTGATTTCTTGTATTTTAATTATTCAAATATTAATTAATTATCCCTTCAAATTATTTTTGGGTAATTAATCATTCAAATTTACTACTTATACCCACATTCATGTTTTATAATATTTTACTTCATTATATATAACTATATTTGCATTTTTATACTATTTACACATTTTTGCAATAATAGCTTATACTTTATAATTAATTGCGTTTATTATTTTATTTGGGGCCAAAATAACTTGTTATTTTACAGTCTTCATCTATTATTTTAAAAATACCTAGTTGCATAAATAATATTTTTATATTTATTTAACTATTTTATTAATTTATTTTGCCTTTAATTTCTTTTATTTAAAATCTGGCCGAAATCAGGCCACTTTTCGGACCCAATTCGCCAGCCCAGACCCCAAAACCTTAGCCCAATAACCCCTAGCCCAATATCCGCGATCCATCACCCTATACCTATCTCGTGACCGCCCTGCCTCTCTTAAATCCTGGCTGTTGATCTAAGATGATTAATGGCCCACAACAGCCCCACCATTTTTAATTACCCGCTCTCAAACCCTAATCCTCACGTGTCTCTCTACATCCACCCTCACACGCTCTCTTTTTCCTTAGAGACTAAATCCTAGCCGAACCGAAGGATTTTCCTTTCCCCTTTCCTTATACGCGTTCATACGCGGATCTCACTTACCTTATTTGTTCTTCTTGCTCAGTTATGGTAACTTCCATTACCAGTCCATCTATGGCAAGGACGATTCTCTTGAATCGGGTAGATACAATTTCGACCCTATATATTTGGATACGATATTGGCTTTATAAACTAGAAAGAGGGAATATCCTTTTCATTAAGGCATATCTGCATTTATTTCTTCGTGATTAGGGCTTGTGAACGATTTGCCCTAAATACGATTCCAACTACGGTTTGAGATTTTCATCTCCTTTACCGATTCGGGTTTGCATGAAATATATTCTTTCCTTTTTGTGTTTGATCAATTGTTTTTCCATGTTTGTCTGTTTAAATTAACTACAGTATAAACCCCTCCCCCAATTCTCCTAAAACAGAAGAAAAATACTACTATTTCTCACTCTTACTCATTCTATATTATTCTGAAACTTAGACTCTTGGCTGGCTGAAAGCCTAGGCCACTGGGATCTGTTTCCTACCTTCTCAGTGCGAGCACTACTCAGGATTCATTTGAAACCCTTTGGAACTCTGACGCACTGAGTTCTAGGGTTCTATTGCTCTTTTTGCCAGTGAAGCACCACTAGGACTGTTCTTTATTTACTCGTTTGATTATTAGCAACTGATAAGTCTCTTAGGCCACAACAATTTAATTCTCTTTTGTCACACTATGTGTTCTGTGAATTCATGCCCCTGAACTTCTATGAAACTATGCTCTACTATGCCACCTTACTTATAACTTTTCTGACTTTAAGGTCTTCTTGTGTCTCGTTACAAAACTTGCCTGAATTATTGTTGTGAGATGTATTTATCATGTGCCAGCATATGATTTCTGGTTTAGTCTGCTGTGTTATGTTGATACTTGAGATTAATCCTGAGTTTACCTCTATGCCTTGCTCTAGATTGTTATGATAGCCTAGGAAGTATTTTGCTAATTCATTCATGCCTAACCTGCTGCCTTTCTGGGGTTCTACTGTTCATTACGACATGTTCTCATGCAATTTATGTTTCTCTTGTATGTTTGTTGACTTGATTCAACTCTGTATTCTTAGGTACTAGTCAAACATTTATAGTAAACCTTATGACTAGCCTTACCCCTATATGTGGCTAGCTATCACTAGATTTGAGGCATGCTTCTCTTACTGTTGAAAATTGATATGCCTCTTGCATTATGATTGATGTTCAGCATGCTAAGTTCCCTGTTAAGTAGTTGCTTGATCATGAACTTGTGTTTCTATAGCTTCCATGTTAAACATATCATATTAAGGTTGTGCTCTACTGATTCTCCTAGCTTTCATGATCAGATCCCCTGTTTGGGGAGTGCTTTAGGCTAGTTCTGGCTATGCTTTGTTTGAAACTTCCTTTGAAATAGTTTGCTATCCTATGATGGCCAATTCTGCCCTTTTAGCTTCTAAATAATGCAAGCCGGAACCTGCTTATGTGTGCCATGTCGATATATTCTATGATCTTGTCTCTATGTCTTAGTGAGAATTGATGTTAGTTACAGCTTTGAGAATCCAGTGCATAGACTTTAAAGTGTTTAATTAGTTTCCATGCATAGACTTCAAAGTGTTTAATTAGTTTCCATGTGTAGTTCATTAACCTGTGTGGTTAAGTTGGTTCATCTACAACTTCTAGGTAAGTAAGTCTTCCATTTGGGCCTGGTGTTGGTCTATGTATGAGTTGAACCTTGTAACTGACACACTCTAATGCTTTGGGTGAGCCTAGGATCTAGGTCAGTTGTTTATGTGAAGAATAAGCCTGCTGAAAGCCCAGAAACGTCATTGGGTTTTCTTTGGGCCTGCAACTATTTATTGGGCCTGTATTTGTTTCAGTTTGTAATACTTGAGCATGTATTATTTCATTTGGGCCTATAATAACTTGTACTCCCGAACAACTGGCGATTAGTGAATATTGGGGGGCTGGTATACTCTATTCTCGCATGAAAGAGTAGAAAACATGTCTATAGGGCCTTAATTTGTTTATTTGCTATTTATCTGTGCCATGTGTTGATTTGTTTGCCTATTCACTTTAGAAGCATGACTTAGGGCTAATACGATGTCTTGATTTGCAAATGTTAGAAAATATGCCTATAGTAGCTAAGACAAGAATTGTTGATTATTACACCTAGATACCATGCCTATAGGACCTCAATTTGATTAATCAAAATTGTCGTTGTTGCTATTCTTATCATACTGCCCGCCTAGACATCATGCCTATAAGGATAAATAAAACAAATGAGTGTTCCTAACTACTTTGCTACCCAGATACTAACTGTTTAGAGATAATGCCTATAGGATGTTACTACTCATATAGGAAGCATGCTTATAGGACCAAAGATGAATAATTACAACTGCTCATATGTAAATCGCCTAGAGATCATGCCTATAGGATCTTTTATAAAATCATGTATTAAAATCAATAACTTTATCAAGATAATTTGCCCAGAAACACTGCCTATACGACTTTATGTCAACCTTTGAATCGTTCAATCACATAGAAATCATGCCTATAGGTCTTGCACAATTCAATATATATTGTGACTTCAAGCCGACCTATCTACAATCGCCTGCCTAATAATCCGAACATTGTTGGCATAAGTTTATAAAGGCCTGCGTGCATCTGTGCCTATATGAGGAGGCCAACTTGAGCCCTTAAGTGTTAATTATGTGTAGTCCTAGTTGTTTTGACTACGCGCCTACTTTTATTATTTTTGAGCAGCCTAAGGGAGTTTAGAACTACCAAATTAATAGGTCCAAAGCCTCCTGTACCATAAGCATGGGACAAGTAAAGCACGCATAGGACACGTTTTAGAATTGAATTAGAACTCTCTTAGGTAAACAACTTCAAGATAGTAATTGGGTAGCAGGAGATGATAGTCTGTGCCTGCTGAATAATATGAGCAATCCTCACACTTAAGGGAGTTGGGAAATATTATTTATGTTGAACGGGGTGATCCTTTAGGCTAAAAAACTTAGTACCTCCCCTCCCCCATAGTACTATTTATACACCTATCTGTGCAAACTTAGACCAAACTAGGACATATCTTGTAATCAAAGGTTATAACCCATTTCTTTCTCCTTACTACTTGTTTCATCTTGTAATTGGATGTTTTGGATTTCTTGTTACAATTTACATGATCACATAGGATAACCGTAATTCAATAATCCTTACATAGCGTAAAATTTAGCCGGGACCCACAGTTGTGGGCCTCGAAGAGTACCTAACCCTTTCTTTTTGAGGTAATTTGAGCTGTTACTCAATCTTTTGTGATACAAACTAGTTAAAATAGTGTTATTCACGAATAGGTGTCCTAACGCGCCTTAAAATCGTTAGGTGGTGACTCTTTTCATTTAATACCCGTTTAAAAGAGTTGTCACATATCGAAACCCGCTTTCGCAAGAAAATAGCGCGCGGCACCAAGCTCTGGGTAGTCCAAAACTCACCCCAGGCCGGCGGGACCCCGTCCTATCATACCAACAAGTCCATAACCACTACCTGGACCTATCCAAAGCCTCCAAACATATACCATCACATCACAACAATGAATCAAACGCCAAAATGCAAATTGAACTTGTGTTAAGTTCATAAACAGTCAAACTACATACCAAGCATACGATTCAAGCCTAACCAAACCGGAATGAACCCAAACTTTGCACACAAGTCTCAAATGATAAAAAGAACCTATTTAAACTTCCGAAACTAAAATTTGAATTCGATATCACCAAAGTCAACCCCTGGTCAAACTTAGGAACTCTCCAAACCTTCAAATTTTCAACTTTCAGTAAATAGCACCAAACACACCTAGAAACCTCCAAATCGAAATTCGGACATACGTCTAAGTCCAAAATCAACATACGAAGCTAACCATCAAAACATAAGTCCGAGGTCATTTATACAAAAGTCAAATCTTGATCAACTCTTATAATTTAAGCTTCCAACCATAGAACTAAGAATTTCAGTTCACTCCAAAACCTTCCCGAAACCAAACCAACCATTGCCGCAAGTCATAAAATAACAAATAACCATACAGAAAGCATCAATAGGGGAATGAGACTCAAAAACATAAAATGACCTACCGTGTCGTTACAATTGATGAGTAAAATAAGTTTTACCTGGAATGAGGAGAACCTTTAATAGTTTTTTTGACCATATATTCTACAAAAATAATCATCCGGAGGAATATGAGCCACTTTTATGTTAATAGCAGAGATTCTCGCTACTCGTTTGATACTTGATTTCAGCTATTGGTAAAAACATTCAACTACAAATGTCAACATCAAATACAGAAAAATACTAATCGAGAATAATCAAGGGGAAAATTGAGATAAGGAAAGAGCTCCCTTTTGAGATTCTCTGCCATTGCATAATTGTTGAGCTATTGGTAAAAATATTTATCTACAAATAGGAAAATACCAATCGAAAACAATCAAGGAAAAAAAAATATCGCCTCACCGACAAACTCCCTTTGAAATTCTCCGCTATCATATTATTATTGAGCTATTGGTGAAAATTAATACCAACATCAAGCATATAAAAATACCAATGGGAAACAATCAAGGAAAAAAATAGGATAACCAAATATTCCCTTTTGAAATTATACGCCATTGTATCAATATTGTGCTACTAAAAATATTTAACTACCAACAACATCATCAAACATTTAAAAATACCTATCAAGAACAATCACGGCAAAAAAATAAGAATATCAGAAAACTCACCAAAGAGCTCCCTTTTTAGATTCTACTAAAGCTATCATCTAATATATTATTTTTTTGAGGGCTTAACATAGTAGGCAAACCAAGGCATAATGAGTGTTTCAATGCTCGAATTCGTTTTATTCCAACAGGTATTATATTTATATGTTGTTTGACCAATTAGTTAACATTTTAAACTTATTATTTTAAGAAAACTTTCCAACTCTATTGGTCTATTGACATTCTGTCAAAATAAAAAATACAAATGCTTTCCAAAAGATAATTCAACCGCTAACGCTCTTACCTTGCACATCTTAAGTTAAAAATATACTCTAATTTTATCAAAACACTCTTTTAATGTAAGGACCGACTTTTATTTTTTCATTTGCCTTTCTCCTTACCTTTACAGTTGATTAGATTTCACCCTCTAGACAAAAATAAAATAAAATAAAATAACAATATTAGTAAAAGGAAAATAGATAAATCAATGTAAACTGTTGATAAATTAGAAAACCTTTACAATTGACAAATTTCTTTTTTGCATCCATAGTTTGAAACCTTTTTCTGATAGAGCCAATACTATTCTTTTTCTTTAAATAATAATAATAATAATAATACTAATAGTGCTACAAATGTGGTAAATTTGGCCATATAGCTCCAAATTGCAGAAAGGAAAAGCTGAAAGCTTTAATATTAGAACTAGACGGTAAGTCTAGAGACCAGATTCTTAAGGTTATGGATGAAACCTCAGGAGAAGAATATGACAGTAGTTCTTCCGATAACTAAGTCTCTGAGGACTCTTTAAATTTGCTTGATAGTGATAAGTCCAAGACTGATAACTGTGATAATTGTGATCAGAATAATTGTTGAATAAATAAGAATATCATCTATATAAACAATGGTAAAATCCATATATGGATTAAAAATATCATTCATGATTTTTTGAAATTCTGAAGGGGCGTTTTTCAAGCCAAAATGCATCACATTCCACTCATATTGCCCAAATGAAACATTAAAAGTAGTTTTATAAGTATGTTCTTTAAATAACTGAATTTGCCAATAACCTGATTTTAAATCAAATTTCGAAAATATATTGGCATCATATAACTTAGAAAGTAAATCCTTCTTATTAGGAATCGGGTATCTGATCCATTTTAAAACCTTGTTTAAAGGCTTGTAATTAATAACTAATCTAGGAATTCCTCATTCCTTTTCAGCAGCATTATTAACATAAAAAGCAGTACACGACCAAGGTGATCGAGAAGGTTTTATTAAACCTTTCTGTAATAAACTGTCAATTTCTTTTTTGCAGAACTCTACTAATTCAGAGTTCATTTGACTGGGTCATGATTTCGTTGGAATATTTTCCTCAGAAAAAGAGTCTTCATATGGAAGTGAGACCACATGCTTTTTCCTATCCCATAAAGCACTCGGGTGGTCGGCACATATAGAAATAGCAAATTGTTTAGAGATTAATTTAATCTTTTCCTGAACTTTAGCTGAATTCAATGTATCATGCGTAACCGAATCAGTAATAAAATTGAAAGATATTTTTCTATCGTTATAAACAGCATCAAATTCTTTTTCATCTACCCTAGTAAATGGGTAAATAGCCCTTATAAAGGGCGTTCCTAGTATAATTGGAGGGTATAATTGATCCTTAACTAGTATGAAGAAATGAGGAATACAAACCTTTTGCTGACAAACATAAGCATTAGGTAATTTGTATTCTACCTTCATCTTATCACCAGATGCAGACTTGACATTATTAGAAGTCTTATGATAATATCGGGTTGGAATTAATCCTTCTTGAGTACAAGAAATATCTGCACCGCTATCTATCAAAGCAGTTTCAGTAACAGAAAAGTCATTATCAATCAAAATAGTACATTTTACATACCATTTGTGAGCAGTAACTATTTGCATCATTCCAAGAAACATATCATGTTTAGGATTTGAGATAATCTGTTTAGTAAATTCAGAAATTTCTTCAAAATCATTTTCAGGTATAAAAATTCCCTTTTTCTTGTTATCAACAGGCAATTCATTTGAAGAAGAGTTTTCTATCTGAGTAACTCGGTGATCTAAAATCATTTGATTTTGTTAGAGATTTAATCTCATTTTTTATTTTTTCTACTTCAATTTTCAAATCATCCATTGAAGAATTATAACCGGAAATCTTTGGCTCGTTCTTTTCTAAAAGTCATCTTTGAACTTCTGCAAAAGAATAAGGAGCTTCATCGAGTATATCACGCTTTCTTTGAAGTGGCTTATCTGCCGAATTTGAAGAGGTAGAAGCCATGTTAATAATCTTTTCTCGAAGATTATTATCAGTAACTTCTTTTAACAATTCCAAAATATTATCAGAAGTGATAGGTTTAATATCTTGAAATTGAGATTGCAATTTATAAAAATTCATAGTATCACAAGAACAATTATTCTGATCATAATTATCACAGTTATCAATTTCGGAATTATCACTATCAAGCAAATTTAAAGAGTCCTCGGAGACTTGGTTATCGGAAGAATTACTGTCATATTCTTCTCCTGAGGTTTCATCCATAACCTTAAGAATCTGGTCTCTAGACTTACCGTCTAGTTCTAATATTAAAACTTTCAGCTTTTTCTTTTTGCAATTTGGAGCTATATGGCCAAATTTACCATATTTTTAGCACTTAATATCTTTTAAATCTCTCGTCGATCTATTCTTAACAAATCGATTTTCTTTGCGAAACTTCTTTCGCTTTTCTCGCTCATTTTTTGTCCTATAACGATATTTCTTACCCTTTCTACGGTAAGCTTTTTCTACAGTATCACGATGTTTTTTCTTATGAGGAGAATATATTTCTCCCATGCCGAATTGTTGGCAAAAATCTCCTAACTGGGTTCTCTCAGTTAGTCTCTGCTTCTTAATCTGCTGATTTAGTTTCAGCTCGTTGTAAAGGTTAAGACCTTCCAGTGTACAAACTCCTATCAATTTGCCGTAAGTATAGGTATTATAGGTTATTTGTGCGGTATTACCTCTAAGAGTCTTTTT
Source organism: Nicotiana obtusifolia (assembly GCA_002018475.1). NCBI lineage: Eukaryota > Viridiplantae > Streptophyta > Magnoliopsida > Solanales > Solanaceae > Nicotiana > Nicotiana obtusifolia. The sequence continues at coordinate 10,703 of MCJB01051584.1, read as the reverse complement.
CTCTCTTTCTGCAAATAGATATGGCAAACCATCTATAAACTTTGCCTTCCAATGGCCAGCATTACTTTCGGGTAAATCCATAACCCTACTAAGAATGGTGTCTTTATACCACCTAAATTCACCTAAGTGTTTACACTTAAGGCTATTTAGCATAGAATGAATATTTTCGTACATATTGTAAATCTACCACTAAAGTGTTCTATTATGGTTAAAACTAAAGTATAAACAGCGTCTGGCCTATTTGGTAATAGAGGTCGTCCTATATTATCAAATCCAGGTTCTGCTGTAATAGTTTCCATAATAGCAGTTTTATCAACTATAGATAGGAAATTGTCCCACCATCCTCTTATTTGACCAGTAAATCCTACAATTATCTGTGACGACCCGGTAAATCGTCTCAGGGGTTACTGCTCCGTCTTCCCCAATTTCTGTATCATTATGCCTTGTTATCCGTGTTCTAGGTAATTTAGTTGAGTAAGTTGCATTCGGAGTGAAATCGGTAAGAAATAAGACACTTAGTCCCTTTTAAGAAGGCTTAAGATGTGAAAGTCAACTGGATGTTGACTTACGAGTTAGAAGGCTCGGATGTGAATTCCGATGATTCTGTTAGTTTCGGGAGAGGATTCATGACTTAGGAGAGTGATCGGAATTAGTTTTGGAAGTTCCGTGTAGAATTAGGCCTGAATTGGTGAAGTTAGAATTTTGGCGATTTCCGCTTGATAGGCGAGATTTTGATCCGAGGGTCAGAATGGAATTCCGAAAGTTACTTTAGCTTCGATATGTGATTTATGACTTGTGTGCAAAATTTCAGGTCATTCGGACGTGGTTTGGTTGGGTTTAGATCAAAATAGCAATTTAGAGGATTTTTGAAAAATCTTAGGCTTGAATCCGATGCGAATTTGATGATATGATGTTGATTTGACCATTCCGAAGGTTGGAACAAATTTAAATAAAGTTATGGGATATGTTGGCATGTTTAGTTGAGGTTCCGGAGGCCTCGGGTGAGTTTTGAGTGGTTAAACGGATTAAACCATCGTTGGGAAAACAAAAGTTGCAGAAAAACCAGGTGAGAATGCGGACCGCATAACTCAAATGCGGACCGCATATCTCACAGTGAGATCACAAAAACAAGCAGAGACCTGGGCAGGATTCGCGACCAAAATGCGGTCAGAATGCGAACCGCAAACCTGAAATGCGGACCGCATATTTGACCGTGGAGATCGCAAACTGAGACAGAAAATTTGACAAAAATCTACGTCAAAAATACGACGGGAATGCGATCGCAAGACATGAAATGCAAACCGCAAACCTCGCTTTGTGTTGAATTCGCGGTGAAGGCTAGGGCCATCTTCGCGATGGCTACGTCAAATATGCGAACCGCATACCTGTTATGCGGCAGGTATGCGATCGCATATTTGGTCGGGCAAGGGTGTTTTAGCTCGATTTTTGACCACTCTATAAATAGAACTCAGTGCCCATTTTGCCATGCAAAAACCATTTCCGTTACCCACGAAGAGAAACACCATAGAACCACAACGAATCAACCTCAAAACTACATCTAAAGGAGATTTTCTTGGATAAATTCAAAAAGGGAGGAGTTTTGGTCACCTCAAGCATACTTGGGGCCATTGGACTCGGATTGAAACAAGTTTTGAAGAAATTCTTGGAGGGTTTTTAAGGGAAACATCGGAGTAAGTATTCCTAACTCAATTTTGAGAGATTTACCTAAGATTATAGCTGCTTTAGCACTTTTACTGGTGATTTAAGTTGGAAAACTGTGGAAGACCCTAAGCTTGGACTTTGAGACTTAGAGGTCGAGCCTGTGTCGGCATTTAACAAATTTTATATGGTTGAAATCGTGAGGAGATAAGGAACCCGTTGAGGCGATAATTTCTGAATTTTGAGAAGTGGGCCCGGGGCTCGGGTTTTGCTAATTTAGGTATTTCTTAGTAATTTCGATTGTTTTTGCTTGGGTTTTATTCCCTCAACATATTGTGACGTAATTGTTCTGAATTTGGATAGATTCGATGCACGTGGAGGCCAATTCAAAGGCCAAGGGCGTCGCGGGCTAAGGATTTAGCCGGTTTGAGGTGAGTAATATTTGTAAATGATGTCCTGAGGGTTCGAAACCCCATATTTGCACCTCATAGTGCTATGTTGAGGTGAGGTACATGCTCGATGATGAGCATGGGGTTGTTTACTTCTGGGGATTGGGACTTGGTCCATCCCGATTGATGATTTCTACTACATACTTGATTGAAATCTAATTGATATCATTGTGATTTGGGGCTACTTGCCATATTTGGGCTTCGCGCCGGCTATGTGAACCCTTCAGGGGCATTTTTTACTGAATTGATTCATTTCATAAACTCAGTTTTGAAACTCAAATGATATTTTCAAATGATTTTTATTGGATCGGGTGGCACGCCGCCACGGAATATAAATTGGATTGGGTGGCACGCCGCCACGAGATGTAATATGCATGGATCGGGTGACACGCCGTCACAAAATATTGCGCTACTGAACCCCCCACAGTGAGCGCCGGGTACCCAGGGAACGGGTGGCACGCCGCCACGATAGTCATGACTTGCATTGCATTGCATCGCATTGCATTTTTGGTTGTGTTGGTGTTGTTTCCATTTACTTCACGTTATTTATTTGAGATGTTACATGTTTTTACTGCTCCATCATGGATTACTTTAAGTCTTTTGTGTTTCTTACTTTCAGTCATTATTTGTATTTATTACTCACTGAGTTGGAAGTACTCACATTACTCCCTGCACCATGTGTGCAGATTCAGGCGTTAACGGTTCCGCTCCGAGGAATTGAATACTACTGCCTGGGCGGTGATTCGGAGGTTACGAGGTAGCTGTTGGCGTCCGCAGCCCCGTATCTCTTTTCTCATGTTATTTCCACTTTCATCTAACAATTGTGCCAAGACATTGTAATAGTAATTTTGTTATTAGGATTTCTTTAGTTGCTCATGACTTTGTGACACCCCGATCTGCGGGTTGTAGTCGGGATGGTTTACTATATTTTTTCGCAAACTACTGTTATTTAACCATACTTATATTATTTTCGTATTATTTAACTGTTTGAGAAAAGTTTAGTTGGTTTGGCTGGCCTTGTCTTCATGAGAGGCGCCATCACGACTGGGTTGGGATTTTTGGTCGTGACAGAGTTGGTATCAGAGCCTAGGTTACATAGGTCTCACGAGTCATGAGCGGGTTTAGTAGGGTCTTGTGGATCGTACGGAGACGTCTGTACTTATCTTCGAGAGGCTGAAGAACCTTTGTAGGAAAATTCCATATTCTTGAAATTCTTGTCGTGCGAACTTGTTGATCCGAGTACTAAAACTTCTGTTATCCTGTTCTCTCACAGATGGTGAGGCCGCGAACTACTGGACGAGGTGGACGACCACCAGTACCACCCACTGAGGCCACCAGAGGCCGTGGACGCGGTCGTGGTCGTGGTAGAGGCAGAGCAGCGAGGCCAGCATCTGTTGATCCACCAGCTGCCCCAGCTCAGGAACAGGCTCCAGCAGCACCAGCTTTGCCTATCGCTATTCCAGGTCTTCAGGAGACCTTGGCTCAGATTCTAACCGTTTGCACTGGCCTAGCTCAGGCGGTTTCAACCAACACAGCGGCAACTACTTCACAGGCCGGGGGAGGCAATCATACTCCAGTGGCCCGTACACCTGAGCAGGTAGTCCAGGGACTACAGATGCTGGGAGTACCTCCAGCCCAGCCAGTTGCACCGGCTCAGGAATTCATAGTACCAGTTATGCCGGACGATGAGCAGCGTCGTCTTGAGAGGTTTGGCAGACTCCAGCCTCCGTCATTCAGTGGTGCTGAGGGCGAGGATGCCCAAGGTTTTCTTGGCAAGTGTCAGCGAATGCTCCGGACAGCCAGCATTCTTGAGTCTAGTGGTGTGGCATTTACCACATTTCAATTCATGGGAGCTGCCTTTAATTGGTGGGAGGCTTATGAGAGACGTAGGCCGGTTGATGCAGCGCCCCTTACTTGGCAACAGTTCTCCACTCTTTTCTTGGAGAAGTATGTGCCGCAGTCCCGCAGAGAGGAGCTGCGTAGACAGTTTGAATGGCTGCGACAGGGGGATATGACTGTGTCGCAATACGAGTCAAGATTTTCTGAATTAGCTCGACATGCTGTCTGGATGGTTTCGACTGATCGTGAAAGGATCAGGAGGTTTTTGGATGGCCTTAACTACCATCTCCGTATTCTTATGACCAGGGAGAGAGTATTAGGTGCTACTTTAGAGGAAGTGGTTGATATAGCTCGCTAGATTGAGACGGTTCGCTGTCAGGAGCGAGAGGAGAGGGAGGCTAAGAAGCCTCGAGGATCGGGTAATTACAGCGGTGCTCCTTCAAGAGGCCAGTTTCAGCAAGGTAGAGGTCGTTCATTCAGGCCTGCTCAGTCATTAAGCCCAGGGTATAGTGGGGCATCTGCAGGTCGTGGCTATCATGGGTTACAGCAGGGCCAGTCAACACTTAGCGCCCTTCCAGCTCATTCTCCGTCAGCCCAGGGTCCGTCTAGACCGAGTGCATCTGCTAGAGCACCAGTGAGCTGTTATGAGTGTGGCGAGATGGGCCACATACGGAAATATTGTCCTCATCATGGAGCTAGATCATTCCAACAGAGGGGTCAACCCTTGACTTCTGCTCCAGTTACTTTATCACCCGCCCAGCCAGCTAGGGGCGGTGGTCAGGCAGCTAGAGGTCGCCCTAGAGGGGGAGGTCGAGCAGGCGGTGGCCAGGCTCGATTCTATGCTATTCCAGGCAGGACAGATGCCAGTGCTTCTGATGCCGTTATTACAGGTATTGTTTCAGCCTGCCACAAAGATGCCTCTGTATTGTTTGATCCCGGTTCCACTTATCCATATGTGTCTTCATATTTTGCTCATTATTAGGTACGCCCCCTGAGCTTCTTGCCCTACCTGTTCATGTGTCTACCCCGATGGGTGACACTGTTGTTGTAGACCGTATGTATCGGTCGTGTGTAGTAACTATTGGGGGTCTGGAGACCCGAGTTGATCTATTGCTATTAAGCATGGTAGATTTTGATATTATTTTGGGCATGGATTGGTTATCTCCATGCCGTGCTATTTTAGACTATCATGCTAAGACAGTTACTTTGGCTATGCCGGGTGTGCCGCGGATCGAGTGGCGTGGCGTGACTGATTATATTCCCGGTAGGGTGATATCATATTTGAAAGCCCAATGTATGGTTGGGAAGGGTTGCCTTGCATACCTAGCATTCATAAGGGATGTTGGAGCTGAGACTCCAAGCATCGATTCTGTTCCAAATGTGCGGGATTTTCCCGATGTATTTCCTGCAGACCTGCCGGGCATGCCGCCGGACAGGGATATTGATTTCGGTATTGACCTGGTGCCGGGCACTCAGCCCATCTCTATTCCACCGTATCGTATGGCACCAGCAGAGTTGAAAGAATTAAAGGAGAAACTTTAGGAACTCCTAGATAAAGGGTTCATTCGCCCTAGTGTGTCACCTTGGGGTGCACCGGTTCTATTTGTGAAAAAGAAGGATGGCACGATGAGAATGCGCATCGATTATAGGCAATTGAACAAGGTAACAATCAAGAACAAATATCCCTTTCCTCGTATTGATGATTTATTTGACCAGCTTCAGGGAGCACGAGTGTTCTCTAAGATTGATCTCCGTTCAGGATATCACCAGTTAAAGATCAGGGATGCAGATATTCTTAAGACTGCTTTCCGGACTAGATATGGCCATTATGAGTTTCTTGTTATGTCTTTCGGGCTAACCAATGCCCCAGCAGCGTTCATGCAGTTAATAAACAATGTATTTTGGCCTTATCTGGATTCGTTCGTGGTGGTATTTATTGACAATATTCTGGTGTACTCGCGTAGCCAGGAAGAGCACGCAAAGCATCTGTGAGTTGTATTGCAGAGATTGAGGGAGGAGAAGCTTTATGCAAAATTCTCCAAGTGCGAGTTTTGGCTCAATTCAGTGGCTTTCTTGGGGCACGTAGTGTCCAGCGAGGGTATACAGGTTGATCCAAAGAAGATAGAGGCGGTTCAGAGTTGGCCTAGATTGTCCTCAGTCACCGAGATTCGTAGCTTTCTCGGGTTGGCAGGCTATTATCGCCGGTTTGTTCAGGGTTTCTCATCCATTGCATCGCCCTTGACCAAATTGACTCAGAAGGGTATTCCATTTGTGTGGTCGGACAAGTGTGAGGAGAGCTTTCAAAAGCTCAAGACAGCCCTAACCACAGCTCCAGTATTGGTTCTACCATCATCCTCAGGTTCGTATACCGTCTATTGTGATGCCTCGAGAATTGGGATTGGTTGTGTACTAATGCAGGAGGGTAGAGTTATTGCTTATGCTTCTCGTCAGTTGAAGCCTCATGAGAAAAACTATCCCGTGCATCATTTGGAGCTTGCAGCCATAGTTCATGCTTTAAAGATTTGGAGGCATTACTTGTATGGCGTATCTTGTGAGGTATTTACTGATCACCGTAGCCTTCAACATCTGTTCAAGCCAAAAGATCTTAATCTGAGGCAGCGGAGATGGTTAGAATTGCTCAAGGATTACGATATTACTATACTATACCATCTGGGAAAGGCCAATGTGGTGGCCGATGCTTTAAGCCGAAAGGCAGTGAGTATGGGGAGTTTGGCATACATTCCAGTTGGAAAGAGACCTCTCGGTCGATGTCCAGACCTTGGCTAATAGGCTGGTGAGATTAGACATCTCAAAATCTAACCGGGTGTTGGCTTGCATGGTTTCTCGGTCTTCGTTATATGATCGCATCAGGGAGCGCCAGTATGACGATCCCCATTTGCTTGTCCTTAAGGACAGAGTCCAGCATAATGATGCTAAAGATGTGACCATCGGCGACGATGGAGTGTTGAGGATGCAGGGCCGGATTTGTGTGCCCAATGTGGATGGGCTACGGGAATTGATCCTGGAGGAGGCCCATAGCTCGCGGTATTCCATTCATCCGGGTGCCGCAAAGATGTATCAGGATTTGAAGCAACACTATTGGTGGAGAAAAATGAAGAAGGATATTGTGGGATTTGTAGCTTGGTGTCTCAACTGTCAGCAAGTGAAATATGAACATCAGAGATCGGGTGGTTTGCTTCAGCAGATAGCTATTCCCGAGTGAAAATGGGAACGAATCACTATGGACTTTGTTGTGGGACTC